>JAZKJV010010236.1:0-261928 GCA_037367405.1 Ottelia alismoides
TTCAATCTCAACCATTTGATTTTATATGACCACATGGATTGCGATCCATGGATCCTAAAACCCTATAAATAGAGAGGCACTCTTGGCTCTCTCTTTACACATGCTATTGTAGCAAAACTCTCTCTCTCTCTCTCTTTCTCTCATACTTGACAGCCCTCTCTCCCTCTTCCTCTTGGTGGCCGTCCACCCTAGTGGAGGGAATCGTCGTCGCCCTCGCCTTCGTGCTACCGCTTCGACGCTCTGCGGTTCTCCGTCTACTTCGAGTGCTTCGCCCGCGAAGGAGACGTTCGATCTCGTGCGACGAGATCAGGAGCAACCGCGCTTGGATCAACTTCTTGGATTGCGAGGACACCGCGGTTCATCCCCGCGCTCGCAAGCGATCTCTCCGACGATCGGACTTGAGACAGAGGTCTCTTCTCTTAGAGACTCGATCAACCACGCTTCAAGAGGTATTGTATTATACTTGCTGTGGTTATGGATGAAACGATCCGAGAATGGTTCTTGGATCATGTGGTTTCATCGAATAAAAATTTTAAATTCCGCTGCACCGAACAACTAGTGCGACTAGTCGTTCTTCATCGTATCTGATACGATGCTCACGCTTCCGTGATGCGCTTGAGGATCTCTCCATATCCTTCAAGTGGTATCAGAGCCAGGTTGACGGTTTCGAATAGTGATTCGTTAACCAAGGACGACTTGGGTTCGCTAAGGTCGCGAAAGTTTTCATCGCATTTGATTTCGCAGATCTGTTTAGTAAATAAATTCGGCACTGTTTAAAATTGTTTAAACACGAATTTTATACTTGGATTATGTTCCCCATTAAATAAGGAAACCATAGGATCTGAGTTTGCGTAAATCGGATTTCGTATGCTCGAGATATGGTCGTTTTAATGAACATGTATGCACTGTTGCGGGAACTATGAATCTGAACGTGATTAAAATGTTAATTACTGTTTAGACTTGCCTCGAAATGCGTGAAACATCACTTAGGTTCTGTCCTAAATCAAATTAGCAAACTTTAGAAATTGACTTTGCTTAATTTGGATTTAATATGATTGAGATATGCCAATTTTAGTAAGTAGGGGTCACTGCTGAAATTGCCTTCCTAATCTAGAACCAAGTGATTGTCAATTAGTGAAATTAATTGTTAATTTCGTGAAATAATCTTGAAAAATATTTGTGAAATATTGAAACATGATTATTTGCCTAATTGACTTGGCCCCAACCAATTAGTTGATTAGATTTGATCTAAACCTTAATTGGAATTACAATCATCAAACTTTTTGCTTGAATAGGACTTGGGAATTTGCCTAGCAAATTTCCTTAAAATCAAAATTGTTTTGATTACTATATGGTATAATTTCGGTTGAAGAACCGATGATCATCTCAAGTACAAAATAATCAATTTGGCATTATCCTTTCCCGAGGTGGATATGGTGTCTAGTCGGGGATCGCTGGGTCAGCGGGTTGCAACGTATGTGGTCCGCCCCCACTCCCGTCGGTACTGGCCATGACAGCGGGTAGGGCCGGGATAATGTCCGAGGATTATGATGTATTTTTCTAATTATTAAAATTCGAATTAATACGTACTTTGAGAATAATATCATATATGTATATTCAAGCATAAAATTAAGTTTGATTGATTAAATTGGATTGATAATTAATTTAATATGATTAAGTTAATTATATCCATTGCAAATACTCTAATATGATTAGAGTTAATAATTCCCTTAAAGAATTAATTATATGAATGTGATTCATAGTAATTAATTAAATTTGAATAAGAGGTGGAGGATCACATAAGTGACATCCATGGTCTCCCGTCAAGGCGAAGGGTTTCCGTCGCCAGGGATTGTGTATAGGAGACGCCTGTACGTAGTGACAGCTCCTATATACAAGCGCATTTGGATCGGACTCTTTGCTTCTCGAAAGAGTAAGGCCGTATGCGTAGTGACCCCAATATCGGATCCTCATATTATTGGGGCGATATTGGATTGCGTATAGCGACTTCTAATCCTGTTGAGGGTTGGTTCAATTAATGACAGGTCAACATCACCTTAGGGGTGGTGGACCTGGGTATTAAAGACCGAATTGGGAATGCAAGTTGGACTTGCAAGGCGGAATGTGTTCCCGCTTCTCTTTATTGGAGTTACAATTTCTCATATTATTGGGATGTAACAAAGATAAAGAGGAGATCCCAGTTCTTGCTTGAGATATATCGGTAAGTATATCTCCTACTTTGAAAGTGAATAAGGGAATAAGCATTCATAGTTGACATAGCAAGACTAATTTGATTTAAAATGCCTTAATCAAATAAAATTAAATATATGATTATATGTTCTTATATAGTGCATTCTCAATTTCAGAAAATGAAGGCCATGAACCCACTGAACAGGCTTCTGGAGGTCAACCAATTGACCGGACCAAATTACTCGGATTGGATCCGTAATTTGGAGCTTGTGCTTTCGGCAGAGCGCATCAGTTATGTGCTCCATGAAAACAAACTTGAAAACCCTAAATCTAAGGAAGACAAAGCCTATAATGACAAGTATGATGAAGATCATGTCTTGGCCAGGTGCTATATCTTGGGTTCTCTCTCCAATGTTCTTCAGAAGCAACATGTGGAGATGAGCACTTGCCAGGATATCATGCAGAATCTAAAGGATATGTTTGGTGACATTAACCGCACCCAGCGGTACAATGTTATGAAAGATCTCATTCGCTGCAAGATGCAGGAAGGGACCTCGGTCCGCGAGCATGTACTCAAAATGTTTGGGTACTTGTCGGAGCTTGAGACTCCGGGGGCGACGATGGATGCAGACATGCAATCTGATTTCATTCTGCTGTCATTGCCCAAATCTTTCAATAACTTTGTGGTGTCATTCCACATGAATAAGCTGGAACTGACAAATGCTGGGCTTCTTGCTGCACTAAAGTCTGCAGAAGACGTAATGAAGAAAGATGGTCCCTCTGGCACTGCAATGGTTGCACAGGTCAAAGGGAAGCGCGGTCGGAAGCAAGGTTCTCGGAAGGGCCCGGCCCAGAAGAGAAAGAAGAAGGGAAAAAGTGTTGCCTCATCTTCCAATGCATCCACTTTAATGGCGTCGAAGAAAACCGACGTCTGTCACCACTGCAAGAAGCCGGGGCACTGGAGGCGTAATTGCCCGGATTACCTGAAGTCGATCGACAAAGGTAAAGCCCCAGCAGGTATGAAATCTACTCTTATCATTGAAACCAGCTTTCTCGTTGGACGAGAAGGAAGTTGGGTAGTTGATTCTGGTGCTTCTGTTCATGTATGCAATTTGTTGCATTTGTTTCAGGAAACTAGACAGCTTGAAGAAGGGGAGATAGTCATCCAGATGGGATCTGATGCAAGTGTTGCAGCAGTCGCCGTCGGGACTTGTCGACTATCATTATCTAGTGGTAGAGTCCTAGTACTTAAAGAGTGTCTTTATGTACCAGAAGTCAGAAGGAATCTAATATCTGTATCTAAGTTAGTTAGAAGTGGGTATTCATTCCTGTTCTGTAATAAATTAGTCATAAACCGTTATGATAAATATATTGCAGATGGTATTTTGACTTCTGGAGGACTCTATGAATTGTGCATTGATAAATGTGTTATGAATGTTACAAGCACTAATAAAAACCCTAAAAGATCCAGGGAGAAAAAGAAGGGAGAATGAATGTTACAAGTCTCATTGAATGTGGTATTTTGACGTTTATTGATGACCATTCGCGATACGGGTTTATCTTCCTATTACGTCATAAGTCTGAAACCTTTGAAAAGTTAAAAGAATTCAAGGCTTTGGTTGAGAACCAAACCGATAGGAAGATTAAACGAATTCGATCTGATCGAGGTGGCGAGTACCTATCAGATGAATTTAAGGAATACCTTAAAGAGAATGGAATTATTTCCAATCTAACTCCTCCTGGAACTCCCCAACTTAATGGTGTTGCTGAAAGACGCAACAAAACCATCATGGATATGGTTCGTTCAATGATGAGAAAAGCACATTTACCACTTAGTTTCTGGGGATATGCAGTAGAGACTGCAATATATATCCTGAATAAGATTCCTAGCAAATCTGTACCTAAGACTCCTCATGAGCTCTGGTATGGAACCAAACCTAGTGTTAATCACTTGAGGGTTTGGGGTTACTTGGTCCATGCAAAGAATGTGGATGCAAGCAAGCTAGAATCTCGCTCTCGTGAGTGTTACTTCATTGGGTATGTTAGAGATGGTATTGGATACCAACTCTATGACCCTGAGACTCAGAAGGTTTTTGTTTCTAGAGATGTGAAATTTCTGGAGAATGATTTCCTTAAGGGTCAAGATAAACATGAAGTAAAGGAACTCATTAAATCTCCTGAGGATTCTGAGCTTCCTGAACCAGAAACTGAAGAAGTAAATAAAGATGATACACCCATACCTCTTCGAAGGAGTTCGAGGGTGGTTGCACCACTTGAAAGGTATGGATTCCATGTGTCAGGTGAAACTGACTGTGATCCTACTTCATTTGATGAAGCACTCGCGGATCATGACATGGATAGATGGATGCTAGCAATGAAGTTAGAAATTGACTCCATGCATAAGAATGGTGTATGGACCCTAGAGGATCCACCTAAAGGGGTAAAACCCATTGGGTGCAAATGGATCTTCAAGAGAAAGAGGGGACCTGATGGGAAAGTAGAGACTTTCAAGGCACGGCTCATAGCCAAGGGCTACACACAGAGAGAAGGCATCGGCTACGATGAGACATTCTCTCCTGTGGCTATGCTTAAATCCATCAGGGCACTGCTAGCTATAGCTGCATATCTTGACTACGACATCTGGCAGATGGACGTCAAGACGGCTTTCCTCAATGGATACCTCGAGGAGGATATCTACATGGAGCAGCCCCAGGGCTTCATGACTGAGGATGGCAAAGTATGCAAGCTGAAGAAATCCATCTATGGGCTCAAGCAAGCTTCTCGTAGTTGGAACATCAGATTTGACGAAACCATAAAGAGTTATGATTTTGTGCAGAATCCTGATGAACCTTGTGTGTACAAGAAGCTTAGTGGGAGCGCCATTGTGTTCATTGTGCTTTATGTAGATGACATCCTTATCATTGGGAATGATACAGGGATGATGACCAGTGTGAAAATTTGGCTGTCCCATACCTTTGAGATGAAAGATTTTGGAGAAGCCTCTTACATCTTGGGTCTGAAGTTGTTCAGAAATCGAGAGAAGAGGATATTGGGATTGTCACAACATGGATACGTTAAGAAGATTCTTGAACGATTCCGTATGGATAGTTCCAAGAAAGGATTCCTACCCTTAAGACATGGTATCCACCTGTCTAAAGGAATGGCTCCTCAAACTGTTGAGGAAAAGAAAGCCATGGCTGGATGTCCTTATGCATCAGCCGTAGGAAGCTTAATGTATGCCATGATGTGTACCAGGCCAGATATCTGCCATGCAGTGGGAGTGGTAAGCCGTTACCAATCCTGCTATGGAGAACAACACTGGAATGCAGTAAAGAACATATTCAAATATCTAAGACGGACGCAAGATTACATCTTGGTCTATGGAGATGGTGATCTCCAAGTCTTGGGATATACAGATTCTGACTTCCATTCAGATATTGATGATCAAAAGTCGACATCAGGGTTTGTGTTCCTGTTGAACGGTGGTGCTGTGAGCTGGAGAAGCAAGAAGCAGGACACTACGACAGATTCAACAACAGAAGCCGAATACATTGCCACATCGGATGCTGCAAAGGAGGCGGTGTGGTTGCGCAAGTTCGTTCAGGAGCTTGGCGTAGTTTCCTCTGATACTCCCATCCCGCTACTCTGTGATAACACGGGAGCCATTGCCCAGGCGAAGGAACCCAGATGGCATCAGAAGAGCAAGCACGTAGAAAGGAAATACCACATCATTCGGGAGATTCAAAAGCGTGGTGACATCATCATCACCAAGGTGGCCTCCGCCGACAACGTTGCTGATCCTCTTACCAAACCTCTGACACAGAAGGTTTTTGACCAGCATGTAATGAGTATGGGTTTAAGGCTTGTTCCTGAATGGTTCTGAGGGCTAGTGGGAGATTGTTAGCAATGTGAGCCCGAGGCGAACCATTCCTACAATAAATGTTATTGTAATAAATGATTCATCGATAAAAGTTATTGATTTTGTTTCACTCCCTTTCTGATATTGAATGAATGAATGCACTATAAGGTCCCTCTGTACAATAAGGGTTATGTACCATGGCCAACTTGATAATCACACAGCTGTTGATTCAATGATTGAATCATAGAGGCTGATGCTTGAATGAATATCTAAGGAGTTAGATAGAGGACTCATCAAGCATCATCAATGATTAACAAGTAGTGATCTCCAGTCTGAGTGGGAGATGGCAATCCCATCTCATTAGACTGATATCTGATCGACCTCTTGATGCAGGTCCTCTGCATAGGAATATTGATTCGGAGGTATCAGATTAGTTGAGTCAATGAGTTGACTTAACGAGATCGAGATAACCAAAGACCTATGATGAATACTGTCACATCACAGGCAAACATCCTCTGACCAGAGACAGATATATTATTATATGTCTGAGCATGTACATTTGGCAGACCAATAGGTTGATGACCTAATCAAGGTCTATACACCGGCGAGATGGTGTGCATGTAAGGGCATATGAGTAATATGATCTCTCAAAGGGATCATACAGGTTCACTTGTGAACCGGGAGACATGAGCTCACTCATGAGGTATTGGGATTGACCAAATTCCATGCATGGTCATCATGCTTTAGAAGCATGATATGAATTTGAAGGTAAGATATATGCTTTGTGAAAGCATATGATCTGTACCATATCCCAAGGACCAAGATTGAGAAACTTAATGATCAGACTATGAAGATGACAGTGTAAAAGTGATCTTTATCTTCATGATGATCATAAGTCTTCCAGTATGCAGGATGTGCAGGTATTAGGAATACCTGAAGGGTGATTTGATCATAAACGATTGTATAACCATGACGCTTCCATTCCGAGGGAGTGATGAAACAGGTCTGGATTTTAGTGACTCCTCTCATGAGAGAAGTGACCTAATCTTAGTCCATGTACTGGACATTGATCTGAATGAGATTCAGATGCAATGAGAAGATTAGGTTTACGGTCTTGATTTAATCAAGCATCTATGAGAGGTCCATGGGATCTGGATTTGAGATGTGATCTCAATATCCAAGTCACTATACGTGGAACAATACAATCGCCCTGTCCTTATCTCCAAGTATCTGAGGAGAAATAGCATTGTTCTTAAATGGTTTGAGAACAATTCCATGAGATCTAAGCAAAGAGAAGTTGATAATTAAATGTGATTTAATTATCATGATGTATGAGAAATTATCCAATATAATTAAATGTGGTTTAATTATTATGGATAAGAATAATGTGGATAGTAATATCCAATTATTCCTAATATATTATAAATGTGATTTATAATGTATTAGAGAGAGTTAAATATAATTTATATTAGTAGATTAATTATTAATGTGTATTGGATACAAATTGTCTAATTAATTGAAAATGTAAATTACATTTTGTTTTGGGTTGTGAATGTGATTCACAATATTCCAATGTCAAGATTGCAATATTCTCAAAATTAATTGAGAATTATTTTTTGGTGAATAATTGTTGGAAAATAAGTTGAGAGAAAAACAAGGAGATATGCAATCCCATGGGAATCCATGGGATTGCCCTCCCCATATGGGAAGAGGGGGACGGCACCAATTCCTTTATGGAATTGGTGGCCGTCCACTCCTCCCAATAGGGAAGGAGGCTCTCAATTGTTTTTTCACTCCTTATTTAGTTGGTTTAATTTGGTATTAATATTTATTTGATTTATCAAATATATTTTATCAAATTAAATCACAAGTTGTTGGCTTTTACCAACAACAATCTTGACCATTGGATTGTCATAAATCAATCTCAACCATTGATTTTATATGACACATGGATTGAGATCCATGGATCCCAAAACCCTATAAATAGAGAGGCACTCTTGGCTCTCTCTTTACACATGCTATTGTAGCAAAACTCTCTCTCTCTTTCTCTCATACTCGACAGCCCTTTCTCCCTCTTCCTCTTGGTGGCCGTCCACCCTAGTGGAGGGAATCGTCGTCGCCCTCGCCTTCGTGGTACCGCTTCGACGCTCTGTAGTTCTCCGTCTACTTCGAGTGCTTCGCCCGCGAAGGAGACGTTCGATCTCGTGCGACGAGATCAGGAGCAACCGCGCTTGGATCAACTTCTTGGATTGCGAGGACACCGCGGTTCATCCCCGCGCTCGCAAGCGATCTCTCCGACGATCGGACTTGAGACAGGAGGTCTCTTCTCTTAGAGACTCGATCAACCATGCTTCAAGAGGTATTGCATTATACTTGCTGTGGTTATGGATGAAACGATCCGAGAATGGTTCTTGGATCATGTGGTTTCATCGAATAAAAATTTTAAATTCCGCTGCACCGAACAACTAGTGCGACTAGTCGTTCTTCATCGTATCCGATACGATGCTCACGCTTCCGTGATGCGCTTGAGGATCTCTCCATATCCTTCATACACATCATGTGTGTAAATAAATAATTATTTTTGACAAAATAAAATTAATAAGATTCTTTTTACCTCCTTGTATTTATTTCTAAAAATAAAATAAAAATCAGAAAAATAAAGGGATTTTTACCCGGCAAACCCTATAAACTTTACCAATTACCTCCACGACCTTTGAAACAACCTAATTCCCCCCTCGACCCCATAAACTTGCCAACTCTTACCCCATGAATCCTCCGAGTGATCTATTCCAAGACCGTGGGGGTTCTTGGGGTAATTTACATGGTCGATGGGGTAATTACGTTGTGCAAAAGGTCGTAGAGGTAATTTAAAAAGTTTATAGGGTCTGCCAAGTAAAAATCGTGAGAATAAAAAAAACAAAAATAAAATTCTCTCTCCTTTGTACGTAATACGTGTGTATATGATTCCTTCTCTATTTATTATAAATAAAATATAAAATTGCGGTATTTTTTATAAAAATAACAAATTAAAAATAATTATACAAAATACATAGGTATATTATACCTGCATATAATACATTATATTGTATATAAACTAATTTATTTCTCAAAAAAATAAATAAAAATCATAGAAAAATTCCTTGGAAAATAATAAACAATTTTTATTTTATTCATTTTTTAATTTAAGTTCACTTATTATTTTTTATTTAATTATCTTTTTTTATCCCTATTTTGTCCTGTAGCGGCTTTTGTCCTTTTCCCCCGCTGCTCCTGATTGGTCCAGGGAGGATTGTTGACTTCGGTCAACTGCCCCCCGGACTCCTATTTCATTCGGACCCGATTTGTTGTGCGTTTCGCCGAATTTCCTCGACTCGATCCGATCGACATTTTCTTCCATTTGCAGCTCCTATTACTGAGGGTAGATCCACGATCCACGCCCGTTGTCATCCTTAAGGATCCGACCCTCGATTTGCGTGCCCGTGCTCCATCTTTCTCGGACCCTGCTGACTATATAACATCCTTGGGCTCCATCTTTTTCCAGATCTTTGGTCGCTGCCCTAGTCTCCAGTGATCTTCGCCTTCGTCCATGAGTGACAACGTGTGAGGGAGAGCGTTGTAGTGAGGTTTCGATCCATGTAGCCCTAGATCCGGCATACACTCCATCGTGCTCTACCACGAGGTGAGCTAAGCCTCTAGGCCCATCGGGCAATGACCCCCGGAGGTCCCTGACCTCCAGCACAGATGACAACACCCATCAGGCAGCCTAGTTTTCTTCCTTCTTAGCATTTGATTCGAGTTTTAGAACCTTAGCAGAGCTTTCATTGCCGAGCTCCGATCACCGTGGCCAAGCTCTGACCACCTTCACTAGACTCCTCCCCACCTTCTACGCCCATCCATCCACCTCATTCTTCCTAGGAACGGACTCTCGACACTCTCTGTCGTCGCTTCGCAGGAGAGCCATGCTTCGCCCCCATTAGCCATCCTTCTCGAGATCTAACGAGTCGAGGTACTTTACCCTCGACCTTGTGGTTCCTCTGTGTAGGAAAAGCGCCCAAGGACCTCATTTGGAGGTCGACTCGTAGAGGAACATCAACTCCAGGCCTTGACGCATCGCCAGGCCCTTCTCCTTGGTCTTGGTCTCATCTGAGCATCTCCATAGCTGCGGACCATCAACATCAACCTTTCCCCCACCAAAGCAGCTCGTGAGTACGTCCCTGCAGCGAGTATTGGTTGATCGAAACTCGCCGGAGGCGAGTTCTTCATCGTTCTTCCAGGCGTCGTCTCTACCGTCGGATTGAGGTCTCCCCCAGGTCTAATATCATCCGTCCATCATCGGGGAATCCTCAACCATCGGTCCATATGGGGATCCTCCAGCAGCCGTCCATCGTCGAAGCGGTGCCTTCAGATCTCAGCCGTCCAATCATAAATGGGATGTCTTCGACCGTTGGATAGCGGATAATAAATGGTAAATTGCACTTAGGCCCTTTCTTCTTTTGCATTTACTTGTTAGTCCTGAAAATATTTTTAGCAGTTCTTTTTATTTTGGATAATTTGCATTCAGGGCCTTGTATTTTCAATATTTACATCTCAGTCCTCCCTTTTGTGTATCACGCGGACTGACGCGTGACCCCCTGGGTTATTCACAGTACTGATCCTGGACTTTTTGTTGTTCATGAATGAAAAATTATTAATTAATATTTGCAGTTATACCCCTGATTGCCTAACTCATGTGTGGTACACGTGTAGACTTCGACTTTTTGCAACTTTAGTCCTGAACTGTTTATGAGTGTTATATTTTGGCTTTTAATTTTTCAATATTTGCATATAGGTCCCTATTTGTTGTGTCCCTTGTTTTTAATCAAGTAATTATTAAATTAGCTCCGAAAATTCTACAAAAATTATAGTAATTTTCGTGTGTTGATTTAATTTTATTTGTTATTTTCTAAAAATCAAAACCCTAAAAATAGAGTCTTTCTATTTTAGAAGACACGAAAAAAATAGGAAAATGCCCCTAAAAATTCTACAAAAATTTTTGAGTAACTGTTTTGCTTTGTTTTTAAATTTTTATAGCATTTTTATTTCATTATCTTTTATAAAACACATAAAAATCATAAAATACATAAAATCTTATAAAAAGAATTAAAAATTACATAAAAATAAAAAATGTGTTTTCAATTCCTATAGTTATATTTTATTTTCTATTTTCACATAAAATTGAATCAGGAATTTTTGGGCTTTTAAATATTTTAAAGTTGCTTTTCCCCTGGCTGTACACCGTTTTCATAATTTTCCTTTCTTTTAATTTTATAAAATTGTATAAAAATCAGAAAAATTCCATAAAATACACAAAAACACTTGCATATTTTAAAAATATAAAATATTTTTTTTTGAATTTTTAAGCATTTTTTACCTTAATAAAAATTGTTGTATGTGATTGCTTTTATTTTCTTATTAATATTAGAAAATACAAAAAAAATGCAAATTCAAAACCACCAAAAATACTTTTATTTCTTCTTGATTTCTCGACTACTTCATAGGCTTAGCCATGCTCCTTGTGTTCGACCCTGGTGGCTATACCGGGTTAAATAATTAGCGAGATCGCTTTTTTTTATTTTCGTGCTTAATTGCTTTCTTTAGTGGTCTACATTTTTTCTCGATTGAGCCACGCTTCGCTGGTTGGGGTCACAATAACTATGATCTATATATGATACTTAACCTTGATTGGCGGAGCGCTCATCAGAATGGCACCGTTGCTGGGGAGCACGGCTTAGTAGTCTATTTTCTTTGTTTCATTTTTCTTTTTCTTTTTCTTTTCCTTTCTTTTTATTCTTGCTTTTCATTTTTATTTCTTTATTTGCTTCTAATTTTATTTTTCCTAACTATGATCTGACATATTTTTTGTTTCTCTCTTTCTTGCGAGGGCCCGACAAGCGAGGGCGGCATTCCTAGGAGTGTTGGCGTACCCGAGCGAAGCAGAGACGACTCGTTTCTTCATCGAGCTGTAGGAGAGCGTAGGAGAAGAGGAGCAGAAGATTTGGAAGATCCTTTGAGGACTTTTAGCATTTTATTATTGTTGTAATAATACATGACCTAGAGACACTTGGACACTTGGCTTATCAGGGTTTGTTTCGTTGAGCACCAGAGTGCTCGAGGACCTCACCGTGGTTTTCGTTAGTTTTGTTTTCTCGATTTTTCTTTTATTTTTGATTCTCGAAAATTTGGCCCCTAGACTTAGGATTTTTGTTCTGATTGTGACATAATTAATTAAGGCCCAATCCCTATCTTCTTGTACCTATAGATCGTAATTGGACTTAATTAATTAAATCACAAGAAAAAGCTAATTTGGTCGCTTGTGAGGTCACGTGCCGCTAGAGGCCGTATACAGTGCGTGCAGGATCCGTTGTGGCAGACACCGATCGGCATCAGAGACCGGACTCTGACCTCTTTCTTTGACCTATTAGCTATTGTTCTTCACATGTAGAAAATTTTTCGGCCATTTTCTTCTTGCATCATATAGGTAGTTTAAATTCTGTCTTTTAATTTATGTGCAGATCACCCTGCATGTAGAGTACTGGCGACATGTACGCATCTCTGACTTTGCATACATCATCGTGTTTGATCGCGCATCGGCTTTTTCGACTTCTCCCCCTGTTTTTGGACTTAAAATAACCAGGAGATCGAAAAATTTGCTAGGCATTTGTTTGTTATTGAAAAATACGTAAAAAGTGCAAACCATAAAATTGGGACTGCTAAACACATTTGATCCTAAAAGACACTTCACCTAAAAATCTGTCTTAGGAGAGAAATCCCCTCCTTGTTTGATTTGCATGAACGAGAGAGTGACCCGTACACTAGGCTAGAGCCATACCTGATCCTTCATCAGACTACTAGTTTTGGGGTTATTCGTTCTCCAGTGAGGATCGCTTCGGTTTCTGGTAAAGTGGGCCACGATATCCTTTACAGAATGAGTTGATCGGGTAGCCAGTAAACGGTCTGCAACTTGTACTGGCTGGTAGATATCTAGCTTCGGGATCGGGCCAGTCTCCTGAGAGCATCAGGTCCCTACCAGCTCGCGTAATTGCCCTGCTAGATTGAATTATCACCTAAATAAAATTGACAAGATAAAAGATCGAACCTTTATGGTCATCAGCTCTCAATGTTGACTAGGTGAATTGGGGGTTTGTTTTCTAATCTTATTTGTTTTCAAGTCTCATCTGTTCTTCTTCCCCGATCTTGTCTCCCCTCCATCTATCTATCTTTATCCCTCCCTTCCTCCCTTCTTTCTCCTTCCCCTTTTCCATCCCTGGATGATGGGTCACCCTCCTTTCTTGCCAGATCTCGCGGCTTCTTCATCTTATTCCCATCATTCCCGTCCACTCTCATGGGACGTCGGAACTCCGACCGACCTTCCATCTTCTCCTTCTCTCTCCCCTCTTTCTTCTGGGCATGCTGTGCTTAAGCCCGCAGTGATCAGACTGACCAGATGTGAGACCCGGGTGATTTCATTACTAGGATGAGAGTGCATTCCATAGGCGATCACATAGAGCAGATGCGATTTTCAGATACCTCCTACACTAGGATTAGGGATGAGCACAACGATCAGGAAGCACAGTCAGCTTCTACATTGAATCCCTTCATTCTGGATTTGGAGTTTATTCAGAGACTGCCGAAGTTTTCAGGGGAAGTGCACAAGGAGCCCTACCTTCATCTATCTGAGTTTGAGGACTTTTGCGCAACCCATCAGATATCACTTCTGAGGAGATGATGTTGAAGACCTTCCCATTTTCACTCCAGGACAGAGCCATGAGATGGCACAGATGATTGGGAAGGAAGTTCTCTACGTGGGGAGAGTTACGCTTAGAGTTTCTACAGAGATTTTACCCCCAGCGTAGAGCAGATATGATGCGATCTTTTGTCACGAATTTTTCAGTAGACCCTCAGGAGCCATTGCATGATTCGTAGCTGAGGTTTCTTGACCTCTTGAGGAGATTTCCAGATCATGGACTTTCGATGACATACCTTGTTGAGATCTCCATGAGGGGGATGACCGCTGAGCAGATTGCACTGGTAGTTACCTCTTGTGGTGGTTTACACTATAGTTCCGACATTGATTTACTGGCGACCATCTCGAGAGCTCTTTCAGAGATCCCATCTTCATGAGAAGTAGTAGTCGGGACAACACACGAGGGTGATGCAATACTAGTTAAGTGTGACACACTTCATGAGGACACAACTACTACACACCAGATCGAGGACATGGATTCTGCTGCAGTACAGACGATGGATGAGATGACTGCCACCACGAATGTTCAGACCTAGAGATTGATCGAGTTCCCATTGGTCTTTCAGCTAGAATTCGATTTAGTACCATACTTTTTAGTTCAGGAGTCTTGGAAATCAGATCTTCTTATATTCTAGGAGATGGAGGAGCCCACGCTGCTACAGTCGTCAATCCAGCTGTTTCAGTTTCCATTGCCCGCTCATTCAGCTTCTACTATGCAGATATACTTCTCTGACTCAGATGGACATCCTGATCAAGCACAACAACCAAAGCTCGATGAGGGACACCACCTTGAGATGCCAGATATAAATAGTCCCCTAGTTGAGCCTTGTGTCCTCCAGTTCAATGAGATTGATTCATTCTTAGAGGACCAAATGTTAGCCAGCATTGCCATAGATCGGGGATCTGTTTCAGACACGTCTACAGCATCTGCGTTACTGACTAGTACCCTTCCCTATTTCCAGATTATTTAGAGGCCGTTTTCAGCTGATGAGACATTTATGTTCGACGAGTGGATGTTGGACATTGACGTAGATTCCCATTTAGATTCTGATCCTCCTTTCATCACTGATGATTTAGCATCACTCCCCGAGGGTTATCTGCAGGACGATGCCACATATGTTACGTACTCGGTTTCACTGTTTGAGAGTGTATCCGATCTGACGGATCATGAGATCGAGTCTTCTGATACTTCTGATCATGCTGAGTCGAACTTCTCTCACCTCGACGACCCTCGTGAGGATGAGATGATCTTTGAGATATTCGATGATGTTGCTGATATTTCTCCATTATATGCATCAGATATTAGCTCTCTTAGTGAGTCTCCTGATCTTAATCTTCCATATCTTTTTGAGACGGTGATTAACGTGGAGGATTCCACGACTGATCCTTCTTTCTCCACTTTTGACTTCTTCGACTCTGCCCTTCCACTCCATTCTCATCTTGAGCCGATGCATTATTTTGTGCTACCGGAGCCCTATTTCATCTTTCCATATTTTTACCCGGTAGCAGACACTTGCCTGATTGTCTACTTGGGTGTCATCATTTACACTGTTGACCTCGTCGTTGTTCTTCTACCAAGACTATGACGACAATATGCCTTTCACCTTACAGATGCCGTCATGAACATTGACACTACATTGTCCTAACCTTTGCGCCTAGCTAGGGGTGTAAAACCTAGCGCTTGTTGAGAGGCACCTCAACATTGTCTACTTTGTATATATGTGTTTCGTCTTGATTTGTTCCTTGTTTCTTCCATTTTTATTTTACACCCCAGCTCTCATTTTGGATTATTTCTGTATACTTAGGATGCACTTTATCCTAAGTTTAGGGGAGTGTAGACACCGAGTTGTTCATCCTCGTTCTGCTTCATTACTCTTGTTGTTGCCTATACCTAAGGATCCTTTACCTTAAGTATAGGGGGGGTGATATCGTTCCTTTCATTTGTATATATTTGTCTCCGTTTTTGCTATTCCTGTGCTTGTCCTCCACAATGTTCATATTTCTTTCTATACTTAGGGATCTCTTACCCTAAGTATGGGGGGGAGGGACAAGACGAGTCGTTGCTTACCTTGTACATTCTATCACTCGGTTTTCCCTTTATGTACAGTCTATTATACTTAGGATTACTTGATCCTAAGTATAGGGGGAAACACCGAGTCCTTTCCATTCTATTTTTTGATTCGTCGTTGTAGTATAGCTTTCCTTTTCACTTTCCTATACTAAGCATGTGTTATGTCTTCTTCATCGCTCTTGATTCACTCTGAGGACATCGTTCGAGCTAAGTATAGGGGGGTATCGTATATATTACATATATACTTTAGCCATAACTCGTACTTTGTGTGATTGTGTTAATAAATAAAATGGCTAAAATCCTTTATCTAAAAATCGTAAAAATTTTAAAAATTTTCTTGTACATAAAATTATTTCTTGCACATACATAACTATGTATAAAAGTTATTTTTGTACAAATGTATGTAAAAATGTTTTCTTTGTAAAATTTGTGTAAATATTTTGGTATCAAAATTATGTATATAGTAAAAGTTTTTTGTCAAATGTTTGAAAAACAAAAGTTTGCAAAAACCCTTGTGTAAATGTTTGTAAATAAGTTGCAAAACTTCTGCATCCATGCATACATTCAAACATTTTTCAAAAATTCTGCACAATTTCAAAGATTTTTGCTTAAAAAACTTTTTGTATATACTTGTACAGTTTTTTGAATCATAGTTGACGTTTAAACTAGCCTAGAATTAAATTGGAAGATGGAGCCTTGTTAAGACCTTAATCCACCTAATTCTAAGAGGAATTTTATAGGACTTAAGGTTAAGACTTTTCAGGTCCATTGGTAACTTAATTCTTTGAGTCCACTAGGCTATGATCACATGTCATCTTGATGAGCCTAAGTAGAACATTTAACAACACACACATGACTCTCACAGACAATGGCTTTACTTGCACCAGCACCTTACACATAGCTCTCTACGAATGAGGTGGTGAGGAGGCAGTTTTCTTTGGCTTGGGGTAGCATACGAGGGTAGTACTTCTAGGCGGAACCTCTCGTCTTCTTTTAGGGAAGTGCATCTCAACTTGGTCTGGCAGCATTGAGGTCTAAAGACAGGAGTTGTGGGTTGCAATAATGCTTCAAAAGAGGGATAGTCTACTGGCTCAAGAGGAAAAAGTCCTTATGTAAATATGATGCACCATGCAAATATGCTGTACATATGCACATAAAAAAATTGTGCAAAAGAAAGAAAAATCCAAAAAAGGGGTGGGTTTGATAGAAAATGAAATACCCACCGGAGTGTATATAGCCAAATAAAGCAAAGCTTATGTTACCCATTCACATCTCATGAAGCTTGCAGCGGGAGACTTAGCTACACTGGTTGGGCTTCTAGGGATACATGGCTACATTGGTCATTGTCCATTCTCTTCTTCCTCCTCTTCTTGAGCTGGTTGCACTTGAACTTAGAAGGGAATACCCCGCTCCTCAAGGACAAAGCTACTAGACTAGGGCATTAGAGTTACCTTATTGAGGGGGGTTGTTACTTTGCCATTTCTGAGGTGGGGAGCTACATATCACTTACACAGTACAAGAAATGATTCATGGTCATTAGAGTTAGTGTATGTAGACTTGTTCTGATCTGGATTATTGAGGAGTCTTGACCATAGATTTGTGGAACTTAGAGGTTGTTGAGTTTAAAACCTAAGTCCAAATAAGGTTCCGACAAACTAATAATCCAAAGATCTGCTAAGCTCCATACTCCAATTTAATGAAGACAAGTTTAATAATCAACCTTGATTCTCCTTCTTTTTCTTTTCTTTCTCTTTTAACTTCTTTATCAAAATAAGTGTTTGCTAAGGGACTAACAAAGGTAAAGTATAGGGGGGGTGATGAATCCCTGATCATCATTCTTTATTCTTTTATTTTAGCTAATTATCTTGGCAAAGCATCATGTAAATAGATGTAAATACATTAAGTTAGTAATATGCATGCATGTGTTAATACTACACAATTAGCATGTAATTGTGCAAAAATAAAAGAATAAAGAAAAATAAAAAGGAAGGAGGTATTTAGAATAAACATAGAGTGTCCCGAACCCCAAGAGAGGCCAAGCATTGGCTTGATCGCCAAATAAAATAAGTAGAGAGAGATAGGGCCCACTCTATATTGTACATATCATGTGTGTAAATAAATAATTATTTTTGACAAAATAAAATTAATAATATTCTTTTTACCTCCTTGTATATATTTCTAAAAATAAAATAAAAATTAGAAAAATAAAACAATAATAAAAATATTCTCTCTCCTTTGTACATAATACATGTGTATATGATTCCTTCTCTATTTATTATATACCTGTAAATAAATAATAAAAATAAAACAAAAATTATTTTATACTCCAAAAACTATGTTGTAAATAAATAAAATATAAAATTGGGGTATTTTGTAAAAAAACAAATTAAAAATAATTGTACAAAATACATAGGTATATTATACATGTATATAATACACTATACTGTATATAAACTAATTTATTTCACAAAAAAAAATGAAAATCATAGAAAAATTCCTTGAAAAATAATAATCATTTTTGTTTTATTCATTTTTAATTTAAATTCATTTATTATTTTTTATTTATATATCTTTATTTTTATCCTTATTTTATCCTGTAGCAGCTGTTGTCCTTTTTCCCCGTCGCTCCTGATTGGTCCAGGAAGGATTGTTGACTTCAGTCATCTGCCCCCCAGACTCCTTTTTCGTTTAGACCCGGTTTGCTGCGCTTTTCGCCGAATTTCCTCGACCCGATCTGATCGACATTTCCTTCCATTTGCAGCTCCGATTACTGAGGGTAGATCCACGATCTACGCCTGTTGCCATCCTTAGGGATCCGACCCTCGGTTCGCGTACCCATTCTCCATCTTTCTCGGACCCTGCAGACTATATAACATCCTTGGGCTCCATCTTTTTCCAGATCTTTGGCCGCTGCCCTAGTCTCCGGTGATCTCCGCCTTCTTCCATGAGTGATAGCGTGTGAGGGAGAGCGTTTGCAGTGAGGTTTCGAGCCATGTAACCCTAGATCAGGCGTACACTCCGCCGTGCTCTGCCGTGAGGTGACCTAAGCCTCTGGGCCCATCGACCCATTGAGGCAATGACCCCCGGAGGTCCCTGACCTCCATCACAAATGTCAACGCCCATCAGGTAGCCTAGTTTTCTTCCTTCTTAGCATTTAATTCGAGTTTTAGAACATTAGCAGAGCTTTCATCGCCGAGCTCCGATCACCGTGGCTGGAGCATCCCCTTGCCAATCTGACGACCCGGCCACCTTCACTGGACTCCTCTCCACCTTCTACTCCCATCCATCCACCTCGTTCTTCCTAGGAACGAGCTCTTGGCCCTCCTTCGCCATCGCTTCGTAGGAGAGCCACGCTTCGCCCCGTCAGCCATCCTTTTCGAGATTTAACGGGTCGAGGCAATTTTTCCCTTGACTCTGTGGTTCCTCTGTGCAGGAAAAGTGCCCAAGGACCTCATCTGGAGGTCGACTCGTAGAGGAACATCAACTCCAGGCCTTGACGCATTGCCAGACCCATCTCATTGGTCTTGGTCTCATCTGAGCATCTCCATAGCTGCAGACCGTCGCTGTCAACCTTTCCCCCACCAGAGCAGCTCGTGAGGACGTCCCTGCAACGAGTATTGGTCGATCGAAACTCGCCGGAGGTGAGTTCTTCGTCGTTCTTCCAGGCATCGTCTTCACCGTCGGATTGAGGTCTCCCCCAGGTCTAATCTTGTCCATCCATCATCAGGGAATCCTCAACCATCAGATCCATCTGGGGATCCTCCAGCATCCGTCCATCGTCGAAGCAGTGCCTTCAGATCTCAGTCGTCCGATCATAAGTGGGACGTCTTCGACCGTTGGATAGCAGATTATAAAGGGAAAATTGCACTTATGCCCTTTCTTCTTTTGCATTTACTTATTAGTCCTATAAATATTTTTAGCAGTTCTTTTTATTTTGGATAATTTGCATTCAGGACCTTGTATTTTCAATATTTGTATTTCAGTCCTCCCTTTTGTGTATCACGTGGATTGACACATGACCTCCTGGGTTATTTGCAGTACCGATCCTGGACTTTTCAGTTATTCATGAATGAAAATTTATTGATAGTATTTGCAGTTATACGCCTGATTGCCTGACTCACGCGTGGTACACGTGTAGACTTGGACTTTTTGCAACTTTAGCCTTGAACTGTTTATGTGTGTTATATTTTGGCTTTAACTTTTCAATATTTGCATTTAGGTCCCTATTTTCTGTGTCCCTTGTTTTTAATCAAATAATTATTAAATTAGCTTCGAAAATTCTACAAAAACTATACATGGTTCCTGCTACTGTGTAGTATTTATAGTAATTTTCATGACTTGATTTAATTTTATTTGATATTTTCAAAAAATCAAAAACCCTAAAAAATAGAGTCTGTCTATTTTAGAAAATACAAAAAATAGGAAAATACCCCTAAAAATTCTACAAAAAATTCTGAGTAATTATTTTGCTTTATTTTAATTTTTATAGCATTTTTCATTATCTTTTATTAAACCCATAAAAATCATAAAATACATAAAATCTTATAAAAATCATTAAAAAATCCATAAAAATAAAAAAATACGTTTTCAAGTCATGTAGTTAGATTTTATTTTCTATTTTCACATAGAATTGCAACCAGGAATTTTGGGCTCTTTAAATATTTTAAAGTTGCTTTTCCCCCTGGTTGTACACTATTTTCATATTTTTCCTTTCTATTATTTTTAGAAAATTGTATAAAAATCAGAAAATTCCATAAAATACAAAAATATAAAAATATTTTTTTTGAATTTTAAGCATTTTTAACCTTAAAAAAATTGTTGTAGTGTGATTGCTTTTATTTTTTTATTCATTTTCTTATTAGAAAATACAAAAAAATAGAAAATTAAAAACCACCAAAAATACTTTTATTTCATCTTTGATTACTTCGTAGGCTTAGCTCGTGCTCCTTGTGTTCGACCCCGTTGGCTATACCAGGTTAAATAATTAGCGAGACCGTTCTTTTTGATTTGCGTGCTTGATTGCTTTCTTTAGTGGTCTACATTTTTTTCTCGATTTAGCCATGCTTCGCCAGTTGGGGTCGCAACGACCTTAATCTATATTTGATACTTAAACCTCGATTGGCGTAGCGCTCATCATGGATATAACATCTTTTATTCCACCCACTGTTTTGGGGTCTTAGAAAAGTTGCGTCGGAAGACTGTTCCTCATCCGAAGCATTGTCTCATTCCATCTCCAGTCTTTAGATATCATTGTTACCAAAAGAAGTGGGTTAGAGTATTGGTGTCAGCAATCCCCAAGAATGGTTCTTGAGCCACCCTTGACGAAGCGGCCTTGCATCGTCCTGACTTAGACCCCAAGGTTTTTCAACAGTCCATCTAAGTTGAGCTATGTGCTAAGTTCGAGATTTCTAGTCAAGTCACTATCTCAATGGTTGTACGAATGATACGAAGGGGTCTCTTTATGTATATTGAGTTGACTCATGAACATAGTCTTATGGAACCTAAAGAATTCAGTCAAGGTGACATGAAACATCTCCACTTCCAGTCCTCAATGGGTTCCTCTGAAAATAGGTGCATTAAGGTCTATTCCAAGCTCCAATTTCTGGACTTTATTTTGACTTGTTCAGTTGTCTATACTGTTCAGAATAATACAAATGCTATGTTCAATGCAAGAAAATCTTTTTGTGATGCCATTTTCTAATTTTGAACTTTTTATGGATTTTTGAAAAGTTTTACAAATTTTTATGCAATTTTGAAGAAGCTTTTTACAAATGTTTTTGGAGTTTTTGTATTTTGCAAAATTTTAGGGATTTTTCAAAATAAAAAGACTTTAGGCACAAAAAGGAAATATGCACAGATATTTACACGGGCATGGCTCATTTTATTTTCAAGAATTGAGGTTGGAGGATTTACAGATCGAATGTGAGTTATATTTATGGATACATTTATATTATTTGTAAAGAATTTAATTGAAGGATGTATATGTTCCTCAAACTCATTTGAACATGATTTTACAAACAATTTCGAAAACTATCGTAAACAATATTTTTTTTGCAAATAACTTTTACTAACATTAAAAAGCATTTGAAAATTATTTTGCAAAGGTTTTATAATAGTATATATAGATTTTTCAAAAAAATTTTGCAACCATTTTCAAAACATTTTATTTCACAAAAGAAAAGAATTTTTTACAAAGCAAATAATTTGCAAAGGTTGAAAACATTTTACAAGATATTTCTCAAATAGTTTTCAAAAGATTTTTTAAATAGATTTTCAAACTATTTTTCAAATATTTTGCAACACATTTTACCTACTTTATTAATCCATATATACAAAAATAGTTTGAGGAATAATATGCATCTTTTTATTAATTGAATTGTATATGCTTATATATATAGTAATTTAGCCATATTTATTAAAAATACAAAGTACAAGTTATGGCTAAAGTATATACATAGTATATATGACCCCCCTATACTTAGCTTGAGCTATGTCCTCATAGATCGAAGAGAAAAGAAAAGACATAACTCATACTAAGTATACAAGAGTCTATAATACCATGTCTAAAGAATAAGGAATAAAAGAATTAGAAGTTGAGAGCCCCCCTATACTTAGGAGCAAATAATCCTAAGTATAGCAGACTGCATCTATATGCAGGGAGGGTCGAGGGTGGGTATGAACAACTCAACGATTCAGCCTATCTCCCCCTATACTTAGGGTAAGATATCCCTAAGTATAAACATGAATATCAATAAGAGAGGAGACATGTGGTGAGAATGAACAAATTACGTCACCCATCCCCCTTATACTTAGGATGAAGCATATCCTAAGTATAGAAGTAGTAATGAATGAGAAAAATAGAGCAAAAACACAAAAGAAAAGAAGAAAATAAGCAAACTAAAGGAAGAGTTTTTGAGTGACATTATATGGATCTTTCGACGCCGCTGAGGTTGTGGATTCTCCTTCAGTGCATATCACTTGGACAGAATCGACAACAGCCAGGAAAGTGTAATGCTTGAGGTAAGGCTTCAGTAACTCACCATTGATGACAAACGGTTGTGCGTCAGGAGACAATTATGATATCACAATGCTTCCATTGTCACGTACTTCTTGCATTCTGAATGGCCATATCCATTTACTCTTTCATTTGCCCGAGAATATCTTCAACTTTGTGTCGAATAGTCACACTTTCTGTCCAGTCTCTAAGGTCCGTCTTCTGATGTGCCGGTTATGCCAGCGTATACCAGAAGATCGTATGCTTAGTCTCGGAATTCCAGGAGCCTGTTCAGATACTCTTTCTTTTTCAGACCACCTTTTTGTCAGTCCAAATTGCAAATGTTGACTGGCCATAATGATTTATGAATTAACTCCACAGGCAGAAGGTGTGGTTTTTCGTATACTAGACAGTAGGGAGACATGCCCAAGAAAGACTTATAAGCAGTTCTATATGCCCAAAGGACGGAGTCCAAGAGTTGGAACCAATTCCTCCTATCCAGCTTCACAAGCTTCTGTATAATCATCTTGATTTCTCTATTTGATAGTTCATCCATGCCATTGGTCTGGAGATGATAAGGAGATGCGACTTGATGCTCGATGCCGTACTCCTTTGTCAATTTCTTGACCTCTCTATTAATGAAGTGACTGCCTCCATCTGATATCAATATTTTCGGAATCCTGAACTGCGAGATGATATTCTCTTTTAGAAAGAAACAAACTGTACGACTGCATGTGGCTCAAGCGAGGATAGCTTCAACTCAACGACTCACATAATCAATGGTAAGAAGGATGTGCTCGTATCCCTGACTGTTGGGGAAGGGTCCCATGAAATCGATGCCCCAAGCATCAAATACATCTGCAATCTGAATGAATTTTAGGGGCATTGAATTTTTAGCTGTGAGAGTACCTTCAATCTCTGACAGTCAGTGTAGCGCTTGACGTATGTTGCGGCATCCATAAATAGTGTAGGCCACCAGAGACCACACTACAGTACTTTCGTTGCTATTCTATCTCCAGAGTGGTTTCAACCAGATTTGAGCGAATGACAATGCTCGAGGACACTATGATGCTCCTCCTGAGGGATAAACCTGTACAAAATGTAGTTCGCTCCTTCCCTAAATAAGAGAGGATCTTCCCATTGGTAGAAATGGATAGTGGATAAGAACTTGTCCTTGATCTTCGTCCAATCTTGTGGTACTACACCAGAGTCGAGGTAGTTCACAATATTAGAATACTAAGGGAGTGAATCCATGGCTAAAATTGACTCATCAGGAAAGGTTTCTGTGATGGTTGCACTGCTCAGTGGAGGATCTTGCTGCTCAATTTTAGGGAGGTGGTCTGCTACCACATTCCGAATCCTATGCTTGTCTTTGATTTCCATGTCGAACTCTTAGAGGAGAAGGAACCATCTGATCAATCTAGGTTAGGCATCCTTCTTCTGCTATAAGTATTTGATAGCAGAGTGGTCAGTGTAGATGGTGACTTTTGATCCAAGAAGATAGGATCTGAACTTCTCAAAGGCAAATACCATAGCCATCAATTCTTTCTCTGTGACAGTGTAATTTCTCTGAGCTTTGTCTAGTGTTTTTCTGGCATAGTGAATGGTATAGGGCACCTTGTCTTTTCGTTGTCCTAGAACATCCCCAATTGTAAAGTATGAAGCATTCATCATGATCTCGAAAGGGAGAGACCAATCATGTGGCTGTAGGACTGGAGCTTAAGTGATTAGCTCCTTCAAATGATTAAATGCGAGGAGAGCCTGCTGATCAACATTAAACTCAGTCTCCTTGCATAATAACTCTGTGAGAGTCGGGCGATGCGACTGAAGTCTCTAATGAATCTCTTGTAGAAACCCACATGCTCCAGTAACTACCTCACATTTTAGACAGTTTGAGGTGGCTCTAGACTGGAAATTACACCCACCTTCACCAGTACGCGACCCAGCACAATCCCTTCTGTGACCATGAAGTGGCTCTTTTCCTAAGATAGCGCAAGATTGACTTCACGACATTTCTGAAGTACTCTGTCTAGATGCTCAAGATAGGAATCGAAGCTTTCACCATAGATGGAGAAGTCATCCATAAACATCTCAAGAAAACTACCAACCATCTCGGCGAAGACAACAAGCATGCATCTTTGGAATGTAGTAGGTGCGTTACACAGATCAAAGAGCATTCCCCTGAAAGCGTAGGTGCTGAACATGCAAGTGAAGGTAGTCTTCTCTTGGTCTTCAGGGGCGATTTCCATTTGGTTGTACGTAGAGTACCCATCCAGAAAGCAGAAGAACTCCAACCCAGCTAGTCTTCCAATACTTGATCAATGAACAACAAGGGGAAGTGGTCCTTCTTCATTGCTGCATTAAGACGACGGTAGTTGACACATATGCGCCATGATGTAGGTACCCGAGTAGAAATATCCTATCCTCTGTCATTGGTAACCATGGTGAGCCCAGATTTCTTTGGAACTACATGCAAAAGGCTTACCCATTCCGAGTCGGAGATGGGATAAATGAAGCATGCATCACACCAGTTCGTGATTTCTTTCATGACTACGCCCTGCAGATTTGGGTTCAAACTTCTTTGGAACTCTCGACACGGCTTGGCATCTTCTTCCACATGTGAGCACAGAGCAGGATTGATCCTGTGGAGATTTGAGACATGCCAACCAAGTGCCTTGCAGTTTTTTTCTAGAACCTTGAGAAGTCAAGTTTCTTGATCTGAGGTTATCCTATTGCTGATGATAACCGGATATATATTCTCTACACCCGCAAGGAAAGCATACTTAAGGACTGTCGGAAGTGGCTTTAATTCTGGTTCTGATCTGGCCTGGTTCTCAGTCACTTTAGAAACTATCATGGTAGGCAGATGATCTGCCATGGCTTGAGAAGTGCCGCTCATCTCAATGGCTTGCTGTTCCACTGAAATTGTGATGAATAGATATGCAATGAATTCATCATGTTCGATCTACAATGAATCATCTGAGTCAAGGGCAGGCATCAACGAATTGGATACTGTCTTTTAAGTGCCATCAGAGCTTGTGTCGACTCTGCTCTCCTAGTTCTCCTTAGGAGAGAGGATTTCTTGGGTACAAATGTCATTCAATGATAGGTTTTTGTCTTTGATCTCTGCAATAAAGTCATAGTTTGCTTCAGGTGGTGCTGTATGATTTTCATCAGATACGATCTTGGGCTCACTGACCATGTCTATTGTAACTCTATGCATGCTCGAGCTGAACGTGATATTCCCAGACCCATAATAAACTATGGCCTATGTGGTACACATGAATGGCTGTCCAAGAATAATTGGGGTCTGAAGTAATGGTGAAGGGAAGTCATATCAAGGACGAAAAAATCAACTGGGAACTGCATATCCTGCACCTTTACTACAATGTCTTCCAAAAGACCTCGGAGTCGCTTGATGGATCGATCAACAAACTGAAGGATCATGTGTGTCTGCTTGAGTGGACCCAATCTGAATTCTCACAATAATGATGAGGGCAAGAGGTTGATGGAATAACCGCCGTTAAGCAAGGTTCGCTAGAAGGCTTGGTCAAAAATCTTGCATCCGATCAAAGGTGCTCCTTTGTCTTACTTTTTTTGAGGGAGATTGCTGATGGCTGCAACTATCTCCATGGTGAGGACGTGCTTCTCAACTTGATGGAGTCTATTTTTACGGTTCGACCGACACTTGTTTATCACCTCTTTCAAGCCCTTCTTCACAACGAGAATGTACTCCATGGTTTTTATCAATGGTAGCAGTTAAATTGCAAAGAATATACAACTCCTTGATCAGATTATGCACTTTTCCTTTTTGCAATTTTTTGGGTTTTTTTATTGCATCTAGAAAAGGAATATTTACAGAGTTGAAATCAAAAGTAGTGTTCTTATTTACAACAAAATTCTTGTCCACAATATTCTATAAGTCCGGATCAAAAAAGGAGTACATGTTGGAGATGAAGATGATCCTGGTGGACATACAAAAAGCACGGTCTCTGCTCCATCAGCTGGCATTGGATCGGCTATTGGTGCTGGATCCTCAATGGCTGGTGTAGCTTCACTTTGACGGCGATCATTTTTTGGTCTTTCCGGCTTTTCTGATTTTTTTGTTCTTTTTGTCGATGAAGATGGTGGCAGGTGACAACTTGCCTAGCTCCTCCTCCTTTTACCTCACCTGAACCTGTACCTGGAATGACTGATGCAACATATGACAATTCACCTGATAATTATTTATTGTTCCCTTTGAAGGTGACAGATGGAGGCAAGGTCCTACCGCTCCAGAGAGTGTCAACATTAGATAAAACAAAATTATGGTCATCCGACTCTACAGACATAGATAAGAGATCACATTCTACCTTGTCTTTACTCTTAAAATTATTGGGATTCACTTCGACCTGGGACTTAATTGGAGTTTTAGTGGCCATGAGGTCATCCAGCTCATTGGTCATCTATGCGAGGCCCTTTACGAGTTGGGCCAAGAAATCCATGTTGGGGTTCACTAGAATTGCCTCAGAAGATTCAACATGAAGACCACACAGTTGTTGATGGTGGGGAGGCTGTGGCTCAGACTGCTGATGTTGTTGTGGAGGAAATGAAGTTGACACTGCTGGCACAGAGGAGGGGGGTACTGCTGCTGTCTAGTTGCGTACTGATGATACAGTTGTTGATGACGGTACTACGACTGTTGGTGTTGTAGTGTCCGTCTCCAGTTTCCTTGGTACTGTGGAGATGGGTGATGCCGGTACTGAGGCTGAGATTAGGACTGAGGAAAACAATAAGGCCAATTGGCAGTTAGCTGGCTTGGTGTTGTCCCGTAATATGGGTCAGCTATGCATCATTGCTCCAAACACCGTTTACTTCCTGGATCAGGGGTGTTGGTGGGAATGCGAGATCAGAAGATGGGAGGTAGTCTGGCTGGTAGACCACCATCTGCTGTTGTGGCGGGGCCTGCTCGGGCATCTACACATAGTATACGTATTGGATAGCCGACTTCTGTTGATTCGGATAAGGCTGATGTGGCAGTAACGGTTCATCCTTCTTCTCAGCATGAGTCTCTGACAATGGTGTCACCGATTGAACAAAACTGATGGTGCTCACTAGCAGCTCTAACTGCTTGGTGATTTGGTCCAGCTTATTCGGATTCTATGTCCTTTATTCGATTACAACAAGCTTCTCGAGATCCTGTGATCGCTTCTCGATAATGTCAACCTTTGAAAGATGGATGATGAATCTCAGACTCATCACTCTAAAAGTCAATAATTAAGCTCAAATCCCTAAAATTCATTGGCATTTCTTCATTTATTCTGCATAATTAGCATTCATTTATGTATTGATAAGAATTGCATTTTATCACTCATTATTGCACAAAATAAGAAGCCAAAAATATCAGCCAAAATGATCTGTAAAATAGCATAACTTCCCTAATTTTTAACTAATTCATGCTAACTCCAATTTACTGAAACCTCCTCTATTGTGTACATACCACTAACAAGAATAAATGAAAAATACAAAAAATAACTAACCTAAATAAATGGACCAAAAACCCAAACCCTAGTTGCGGGATTGTCAGAGTAAAACCTCGATATCATCCTCATCCAGTGTCCGATTTGATCCTACTAACTTTTGAACTAATGTACATCTAATTACCTTCAAAACAAGACCAAGTTCAAGTGAATCGGAGCTCATATGTGAAAGTTGGGTTTTTTTGTACATTTTGTATTTTAACGGTTTTTGACTTACTATTTTATGTACATAATTGACTCATTTTATTTTATTTCTTTTTCATTTATTTTATTTGATAAAAGTTTTATTAAAATACACAAAAATATAAATCCAAAATGAGCTTGAAATTAAATAAACTAACTGAGTCCGAGTCTTCACTAACCGTATGTACAAAAGTTGTCATTTTTGCATTTTATTTTATTTCTTCTTTTTCTTAATCATTAACAATCCAAAAAAATTAGATTAACATGTAAATATTTATCTTTGATTTTATCCTATTTTTTCGGATTTTTATCTTGTTTAAAAATGACGAAAAATTTTATAAAACCTAAAAATCAAGGTATTCTATGTACATGGGATACCCTACAAATATCACTTTGCATAAATGATCGATTTTGATTTTGCTCTCTTCATGAAAGTTGTAAATCTCATCACGATGAGCAAAAAATAAAAAACATGCTATTTATTTTTTATTTATCTTTATCATTTATTTTTGATTTTTCCGGAGGTGCCACATGGCAACACCTGGAGCCGCCACGTGTCACTCATTTTTGAGCTTTTTAAAATTCATTTTATTAAAAAAATAGAAAAATAAAAAAATAAAAAACAATTAAATCAACTGCCATGTGGCACCACTAGGGCCGTTTGATCTTGGCTGATTGGACGGCACCTATGCGCCATCTCCTTCCTCCTTCCACTTTCCTAAACCGACCCAGCTCCGCCGCCCCTCCGTGATTCTTGGCCGCCGCCGATCCTCCCTTCCATCTCTGGCCGAGCACTAACCACTCCAATTAGATATCGTCATCTTCAATCTCCACCGCCCTCTGATCTCCTTCCTTCTTTGGCCTGCAGTTGCCATCACCCCCTATGGATCTCACGCCTCGCTGATCCTCCCTTCCAACTATGGCCGACCGCAACCCCTTCAGATCCCAGATCTCGGTCATCGTCACATCTCCACAAATCGCCACCTTCCCGATTAACCTCGCCACCACGCCAATCACAAATCTCCGTCGTGGATTTCCCCTTCGCCAACCCTATAAAGCTCCGCCGCCACCTGATGAATCCACGATTCATCGCCTTTATTCTTTTATTTTAGCATCTTTTCCTTAGTCAAATACCTGTAAATACCATTAATTTCATAACATTATCATTTCGCATGCATTTTTTAATTATGCATTTTTAACACTTTTTGTAAATAAATAAAAGAATAAAGAAGAAAAGAAAAAGAAAAGGAGGTATTTATGCAATAAATACAGACTGACCCAAACCCCGAGAGAAGGTCAAGACTTGACCTGATCAACCAGGAATAAAGTAGGGGAGATAAGGTTGTCTGTCAGAAAATCCAAAAAATATCTTGTACATATTTTTCATGTATATTTGTATAAAACTTACATTATTTTATTTGTATATAAATTGACCTAAAATCAATTATTTTTGTAAATAAAAGTTGTAAATAAAACTGTGTTGTAAATAATAAAAATATTTATAAAATAAAAAAAATGTATATATTGTAAATAAATACACCTAGAGAAAGCCGTAATGTGATAATTGAAACATCAATTCCGGCTCCATACGAGCTCAAATCGAACCAAACTCACTTTCATAATACTATAAATTAAATTATCTTTCAAATGGCTGTGGTTTCATATTTTTCGGAGTTACGGTTAAAAAGTCGGTTTTCTGGGGTGTATTGTGCAGTTTACCCATATATCTGTGTATACAATTATTAATATTTATTTTTACTTAATGTATATATTATAAATATTGTTTTCAATAAAAAAAATTAAAAAATTTAAAATAAAAAAATCTTGTATAAAAATTATTTCCTTATTTGCACCTATGTACATTATATCTTATGTATATAATATATGTATGCCACTAACTTCCATTTATAAAATCAACCAAAAAATTTAATTACCTAACATTAATTAATTAATTTAAATTAATTCCGAATTTTGTATTTAATCATTTGATTTTATTTGATTTATGTGACTTAATAAGCTACCATATATATATGATTTGATTTCGTACCTTTAATGGCCACCATTAAGGTGGCCAATTAATTTCCAATTAATTTATTAATTTATTTAATTTATTAATTTCGAATTTCGTAATTAATTATTTAGTTAATTAATTTATTTAATTATTTTATCAATCCATCCAACAAACACATTCCTTTTTTGTAAATATTTTCCTTTTTTTGATTTTTTGCCTCTTTTTAATGGGCTCCTCCTCCCTCATTCACATTTGATCGATCTTTGGCGGAGAGGAGCCCGGTTTCCGAGAGGTTTCTTGTTGAAGAGGGTCCTAGCCTCCGATCCAGTCGGTGACAGCGGCTTGAGCTTCGTCGAGGCCATCATGGCTTGTCCGATCCCCGAGGTGAGATCCACTTTTACTTGTTGTTTTTCCTAGGTAATCGTAGAGTTAGATCTTAGCGTAGGATTAGGGAGTAATTTTTAGATTAAAAAAATCAATTTCACACTTTGTCGCCCGACACCGATTTTCATCTCATCTTCTCGATCCCTACATATTCACGTTCTACCTCACACAATCTTCCACCTCCGGTCACGCACGGTGACCGGAGCCTCGGATTCAAGGATCTATCTTCCATATCGCAAGATCCTCCCATTCATCATTCCCATTTTTGTGTATAAATAAAATAAAATATTTTTTCCTATTCTCTCACAGTTGTTTTTGCAGGAAGAAGTAAAAAAAAAAGGGAAATAAAATTGTTATCTTTCTTCTTAACCGTGGTGTTGTAGAGCAAAATAATAAAAAAATCATGTATCTCTATTTTATCTAACTTCTATGTTGCAGGAAAACATAACAAAAAAATGTCATATTTTTTACCCCTAACCATTGTTTTGCAGGAAACACAAAAGAATAAAAAATCTGTTTACATTTTGTTTTGAACAAAAAAATATAAAAAAGCAAAAGTTTATTTCTGTTTTTACATATTCAGATAACCAAAAAAATAAAAAAATAAAAAAAATAAAAAATAGAGGTCACGGGCATCACGCCCAGCGGCCTCCTCCCACGCAAGCAGCCGCCGGCTCTGCGTCGGCCACCTCCTGCGTCCACCCTCGCCTCCGACTTGGCGCAGCCCTCCAGCGTAGGCGCCGTCAACCCCGCGCCCAGCCCCCTCCTTCAGCCACGCGCGGGCGCGCGGCTCGCCACCGCCCTCCAGACCGCGCAAGCGCGCGACCCATCCGTCCCCGCCGCCCAGGTCTCCGCTGCCTCGGCCAGTGGCGGCGGCCTCTCCTCTCCGCTGCCTCGGCCAGTGGCGGCGGCCTCTCCCCACCGCTCTCCAGTTCCCGCGCCTCCGCGCGCGACCTTCCAGGCGGCCGCGCCTCCCTCTCCTCCTTCAGCCGATCCCGCCGTCCGACGCCAGCCCTCTCCACCGCGCGCGACCCGTGTGCTCCCGATCTGAAGGGGGTGGCGGCGGTTGTGACCTCCTGTGCATCTTTTGGGTTGGAAACGAAGAGAGGTGCATCTAGGGCTTGAATAAAAAAAAAGGGGTAAATTGCAATCCTTAGCCAAAGGTTTTGTTTTTATTATTCATTTGGTGCAGAAACAATAGTTATTTACAATTAGGTCCCTGTGCTTCCAGAACTCCAATTGCTTGATATGTTTGATGGAATAAATGTTTTTATGTCTCGAAAAATTCTGCGAAAATTCACATATGCTCCTGCTACAGTCTTGAACATTGTATAAAGTTTTCATCAACTTTTTATTGTCATTTGATACATTTAGAAAATCAAAAACCGTGACTTTTTGCTTGCCTATATTTTGAAAATTCATAAAAAAATATAAAAATTGCCTAAAAATTCCACAAAAATTCCTGTAGCTGTGTTTTGACTTGTTTTAATTTCTATCCAGTTTTTGTGCTTTTTCCATATATAAAAATAAAAAAAATTGTGAAATACGAAAAATCTTAAAAAAATTGTAGAAAATTCTAGAAAAATCCAAAAATAGTGATTTTCGTTTCTTTTCGTAGATATTGTTTTCTAGTTTCATTTAAAAATAATCTCCAGGATTTTTGAGTGTTTAAGGAACTTTTAAATTGAAAAATACTCCTGGTTGTGAATAGTCTCGTTGTTTTGTATTCTCTCATTTTTATAAAAATCCAAAAACATCAGAAAATTGCGAAAAAATTACCAAAAACATTTTAAAATATCTAAAACACAAAAACATTTTCAGTGGACTTTTCTGTATATTTTTGACCATTTTGAAAAATACAAAAAGATTGCGTGTGCTTTTATCCCTTGTGAATATTGTGCTTGTTTTAAAAATACAAAAAAAAATATAAAATTCAAAAACCACTAAAAAATTAGCATTTCTAAAAATTGACTATTTAGTTTTTAAATCGTGCTCCTTGTGTTCGACCCTGGTCGCTATACCAGGTAAAAAGAATAGCGAAAGACCGCTTACACATTGTTTTCATCGATTTTTATCTTTTCCAAGTGGTTTTATTTATTTTTCCGATTGACCGCGCTTGGTGATTTGGGTCACGACGACCATTTTTATTTACATACTTAACCCGATTGTTAGGTGCGTCATCAGAATGGCGCCGTTGCCGGGGAGCACGGCTTTGTAGTCATTTTTCATTTTTCTATTTTTGTCTCTTTATATTATAATTGTTTTCTGACATTCTCTCTTGGATTTTTGTGCGAGGTACTGCTTGGACGACTTGGAGTTTCTTTTTAGAGGACCCGCGCATGAGGAAGAGAGAGAGAGGAAGAATTTTTTATTTTTGAGAGAGAGAGAGAGAACAATATTTTTGTAATAACTTAGACTTTGGACTTGTGGACTTGGACATTTTTCGGGGTCTGTTTCGCCAAGTGTCGGTGCACTTGGGGGACCTCACCGTTGTTTTTCGCTGGTTTTGTTTTCTCGCATTTTTTTATTTTTTTTTATTTTATTTGATTCACGTGATTTTCGAGCCCCTAGCCTTAGGATTTTCTCTTGCTTGTGCCGTAATTAGTAGGGTCCCCACACTTAATTATCTGCCTGTTCCTATAGTGCGCTTAATTGGACCTACTAATAATCAATTAATAAAAATAATCGACTCATCTCCTTCGTAGCCTGCGTGCCGCAGTCCACCCTGTAAAGCGCTTTCTCCTACCCCCGATTTGTCGGGCAGAGGAGGGGTGGGCCAAGACCGGACCCTTTGGCTTGGAGGTCGGTGACCGATTAGACGGTTCTGCGAGTAGAATCTGCTGCTTAGGGCTCGGATTTTCGCTTGCATCATTTAGGTAGTTTAAATTTCTGTATTTAAATTTCTTCGCGGATCATATTGCATGTAGAGTGCTGGAGTAAGGTACGCATTTTCTATCTCTGCATGCATCATCGTTTTTGACCGTGCATTGGCTTTCTCGATCCCTTCCCCTGTTTTTGGACTCACATTAATCAAAGAGGAAATCGGAAAGCTCGTTAGGCGTTTATTCTTGAAAATATCCAAAAAAATCACAAAATCAAAAATTAAAAAAAAATTGGGACTGCTAATTGAACTTGACTCTAAAATCAGACGTAATTGATTCACTTCATTCTATTGGGAGAGCAATCCCCTCATTGTTTGCGCTTTTACTCGCTCGCGTGCACACTAAGGAGTAGTGCCCAAATCCTATTCAAGCCTCCTAAGTGTTTGTACAACTTTCGTTGATCACCTAACTCTAAAATTGAAAAGATAAAGGACCGAATCTCACGGTCTTCACTTTGTGTTGAGTTGGTGAACTGGGGGTTTGCTTTGTGTTTTGTATGTCTTTGGTGTGAGTCGGTTACAATCATCTTCCTTTATCATTAGCAGTTACCTTCTGTCTCTAACCCACCCTCCCTCCCTTCTATCTCTCTCTTCGTTCCTGCCTTTTCTTTCTTTCACTCCATTCTATCCCTCCATCCCTCCCTTCAGTTTCCTCTCATCACGATGGGCCACTTTCCATTCCAGCCAAATTTTGCGGCTTCTTCATTTCACGCCCATCACTCACATTCACTCTCTCGAGAGGTCGGAACCCCATCCGACTTCTCATCTTCTCCCTACCCACCCTACCATTTGGGACGTGCTCTGAGTGACACCCACAGAGACCAGATTGACCAAACACGAGACATGGGTGTTCACATTACTGAGATGAGAGTGCATCCCATAGGCAATCGAATGGGGCAGTTGCGAGCTTTAGATGAATTGTATCCTAGGACATTGGATGAGTACACAGATCATGAAGTCCAGTCCGCTTCTACCTTGAGACCCTTTGTTCTGGATTTAGAGTTAATTGATCTACTGCCTAAGTTTTTCGGGAAATGCACGAGGAACCTTATTTGCATATCGATGAATTTGAGGATTTTTGTGTATCACGATCATATTTGGATATCACTTCTGAGGACATGATGCTGATTACCTTCCCATTTACACTCCAGAGTAGAGCCAAGAGTTGGCATAGACGATTGGGAAGGAAGATTACTACATGGGGAGATTTACGATCATTATTTTTGAAGAAATTTTACCCCCAGTGTAGAGCAGAGATGATGCGGTCATGTATTCGTGATTTTTCTGTTAACCCCCAAAAGCCGTTGAGAGATTCATGGTTGAGGTTACGAGAACTTTTGAGGCGATTTCCAGATCATGGATTTTCGATGACTGACCTTATCCATATCGCCATGAGGGGGAGGACCGCAGAGCAGATATCATATGTAATTACCTCGTGTAGTGGTTCACACCATTGTCCCGACTTGGAATTTATTGAGACCATCTTGGATACACTTTCTGATCTTGCATATACACCAGATGATTTATTTGGGACAACACATGAGGGAGAGATGACAACAGTTGAGTGTGTGACACACCATGTTGATCTTGATAGCACACACAGATTAGAGGATATGGATGCTATTACTAATCAATTTATCGATGTGTTGCCTACTGTTGGGAGTTCCCAGAGCCGGACATTGGTTGAGGACCCATTGGATTTACAATCAGATTTTGAGCCAGTCCTGCACTTCCACATTGATGATTCTTCGATTCTATATCTTCTAGGATCCCAAGAGATAGAGGAGGAACCCACATCTCAGCCATCCTCTGATTATTTTCAGTGTCCATACATAGTTGATACAGTGTCTTGTCTTCAGGAGATCTTCTCAGATTCAGAAATACATTTGGATTCATCTCAGCATAGAGAGTTTGATGAGGGACCGATTTTGGATTTTACAGAACTTGATAGTCCCGTACTTGAGCCATGTGTCCTCCCATTTGATGAGGTCGATACATTTTTAGAGGACATGACATTTGACAGCATTGATCCCAATTTCCCTGATGATTCGGCATTACTCTCCGAGGGTTATCTGCGGGAGGATGCCATGGACCCTGAGTTCTCGGTTTCACTTTCTGGGAGTGCATCCGATCTGTCGGATCACGAGACCGAGTATTTTGATATTTCTGATAATGAGTTTGATGTTTCTCTCCTCGACGACCCTCGCGAGGATGATCCGATCTTTGAGGTATTCGATGATTTCACTGATTTGTCTCCATTATATGCATCGGATATCAGCCTTTATAGTGAGTCTCCTGAACATGACCTTCCATATCTATTTGAGATGGTGATTGGCGTGGAGGATTCCATGACCGATCCTTCCTTCTCCACGTTTGATTACTTCGGCTCCATCCTTTCGCTCCACACAGATCTTGAGCTGATGATTTCTTTTGTGTTACCGGAGCCTAACTTCATCTGCCCATATCTTGACCCGGTAGCAAACACCCGCCTGACTGTTTATCTGGGTGTTATCGTTTACTCTCTTGACCCTCCTGACTCCGTTGTTGTTCTCTCACCGAGACGACAACAACAGTACGGTATTCGCCAGACAGATGCCGTCCTGAACCTCAATACAACGTTATCCTAACATTTGCGCCCAGCTAGGGGCGTAAACTCTAGCGCTTGTTGAGAGGCACCTCAACATTGATTGACTCACTGTTGTGTAGATTCATCTGTCTATATCATACATTATTTCTGTCTCACACCCCATCTCCATCGCATGATCATTCCATATACTTTACCCTAAGTATAGGGGGGATGTCAGACATTTGATTATTCTTTTGATTCTTTTTACCTCTGTTTTGCTGCCTATACTTAGGGATATTTTACCCTAAGTATAGGGGAGGTAGACTCTGTATATTCATCTCCTCGGTTTTCTCCTTTGTGTACAGTCTGTTATACTTAGGATTACATGATCCTAAGTATAGGGGGATCACCGACTTCTATTGTTTATTTTTCTTTTATTCGTCGTTGGAGTATACTATTCTTTTCACTTTTCTATACAAAGCACGAGTTATGTCTTTCTTTTCAGCTCTTTGATCACTATGAGGACATAGTTCGAGCTAAGTATAGGGGGGTGTCGTATATATTGTATATATACTTTAGCCATAACTCGTACTTTCATATATTATTTTTTTAATATGGCTAAAACACTGTGTAAATACTCAAAAAAAAATTCTTAAAAAAAACTTGTAAAAAATGAATTAAAAAAAACCAACTATGTATATACTTGTATAAATTACTCAAGTTGTAAATTCTTGCATCTCATTCTTGTAAAATAATCAACTCACTCTTGTGTAAATATGTATCTTCTCCAACCCTTATTAAAAAATGAATTAAAAAAAAACTTTTGTATATATTTGTATATATTACTAACTATTTGCAAAAAAAAAACTTTTTGCATGTGCATCATCTTTCAAAAATCCATAAAAATTTCAAAATTTTGAAAATTATTTCATAAAAAGATTGTTTTCTTTTCCTTACATGTACATATTTTCTTGCATTTGCATTTGCATGAGCATTTTTCAGGATGATTTTGACATTTAGACTAAGTCTGGAATAAATTTGAAGAATGGAGCTTAGTTGGACCTTAATCCACTTAATTTCAGAGGAACCTTATAAGATTTGGAGTTAAGACTTTTCAGATCCTAGTGACTTAATTCTTTGAGTCCATAAGACTATGTTCACATGTCATTTTGATGAGTCTAAGTAGAACATTTAACAACACACACATGATTCTTTCAGACTGTGGCTTACCTTGGACACTGCACTTTACACGTAGCTCTTCATGGATGAGGTAGTGAGGGAGCGGAATCTTTTAGCTTGGGGTAGCATACGAGGGTAGTACATCTAGGCGGAACCTCTCGTCCTCCTCTAGGGAGGGAAGTGCGTCTCAACCTAGTCTGGTGATGTTGAGGTCTAAAGACAGGAGCTGTGGGGTTGCAATAATGCTTCAAAAGAGGGATAGTCTACTGGCTCAAGAGGAAAAACTCCTTATGTACATGCTGCACCTTGTATATATTTCAAAAAAAAAAAGCAAAATCTCCAAAAGTGAACAGGCCTGAAAGAAAAATAAAATGCCTGTAAAAAAAAAGGGAATAAGAGCTTCAAAGTCATATATTTATGAGCTTGCAGCGGGTGACATGGCTACACTGGTCATGCATCCAAGGATAGGTAACTACACTGGTTACCGTCCATTCTCTTCTCCATCCCCTCTTCTTGAGCTGGTTGTACTTGAACTTAGAAGGGAATATCCCCGCTCCTCGAGGAAAGAGTTGCCAGACCGGGTTATTGAGTTACCTTGTTGAGAGAGGCTGAATCTTTGTTACTTCTGAGATGAGGAGCTATATTTCACTTACACGTACAAGTAAGAATTCATAGTCATAAGAGTTTGTGTCTGTAGACTTGTTCTGATCTGACTGTTGAGGAGAACTGAATAGGAGTCTTATGTAACTTAGAGGCTGTTAGGTTTTAAATCCATGTCCCATTAAGGTTCCGACACATTAATAATCCAAAGGTCCGACAGAGCTCCAGACTACATTTTTATGAAGATAAGTTTGAAAGTCAACATTGTTCTAACTTCTTTCATTTTTCTTTTCTTTATTTTTATTTTAACTTATTTTCCAAATAAGTGTTTTCTAAGGGACTAGCAAAGGTAAAGTATAGGGGAATGATGAATCCACGATTCATCGCCTTTATTCTTTTATTTTAGCATCTTTTCCTTAGTCAAATACCTGTAAATACCATTAATTTCATAACATTATCATTTCGCATGCATTTGTTAATTATGCATTTTTAACACTTTTTGTAAATAAATAAAAGAATAAAGAAGAAAAGAAAAAGAAAAGGAGGTATTTATGCAATAAATACAGACTGACCCAAACCCCGAGAGAAGGTCAAGACTTGACCTGATCGACCAGGAATAAAGTAGGGGGAGATAAGGTTGTCTGTCAGAAAATCCAAAAAATATCTTGTACATATTTTTCATGTATATTTGTATAAAACTTACATTATTTTATTTGTATATAATTTGACCTAAAATCAATTATTTTTGTAAATAAAAGTTGTAAATAAAACTGTGTTGTAAATAATAAAAATATTTATAAAATAAAAAAATGTATATATTGTAAATAAATACACCCAGAGAAAGTCGTAATGCGATAATTGAAACATCAATTCCGGCTCCATACGATCTCAAATCGAACCAAACTCACTTCCATAATACTATAAATTAAATTATCTTTCAAATGGCTGTGGTTTCGTATTTTTCGGAGTTACGGTTAAAAAGTCGGTTTTCTGGGGTGTATTGTGCAGTTTACCCATATATCTGTGTATACAATTATTAATATTTATTTTTACTTAATGTATATATTATAAATATTGTTTTCAATAAAAATAAAAATTAAAAAATTTAAAATAAAAAAATCTTGTATAAAAATTATTTCCTTATTTGCACCTATGTACATTATATCTTATGTATATAATATATGTATGCCACTAACTTCCATTTATAAAATCAACCAAAAAATTTAATTACCTAACATTAATTAATTAATTTAAATTAATTCCGAATTTTGTATTTAATCATTTGATTTTATTTGATTTATGTGACTTAATAAGCTACCATATATATATGATTTGATTTCGTACCTTTAATGGCCACCATTAAGGTGGCCAATTAATTTCCAATTAATTTATTAATTTATTTAATTTTTTAATTTCGAATTTCGTAATTAATTATTTAATTTATTTATTTATTTAATTATTTTATCAATCCATTCAATAAACACATTCCTTTTTTGTAAATATTTTCCTTTTTTTGATTTTTTGCCTCTTTTTAATGGGCTCCTCCTCCCTCATTCACATTGGATCGATCTTTGGCGGAGAGGAGCCCGGTTTCCGAGAGGTTTCTTGTTGAAGAGGGTCCTAGCCTTCGATCCAGTCGGTGACAGCGGCTTGAGCTTCGTCGAGGCCATCATGGCTTGTCCGATCCCCGAGGTGAGATCCACTTTTACTTGTTGTTTTTCCTAGGTAATCGTAGAGTTAGATCTTAGCGTAGGATTAGGGAGTAATTTTTAGATTAAAAAAATCAATTTCACACTTTGTCGCCCGACACCGATTTTCATCTCATCTTCTCGATCCCTACATATTCACGTTCTACCTCACACAATCTTCCACCTCCGGTCACGCACGGTGACCGGAGCCTCGGATTCAAGGATCTATCTTCCATATCGCAAGATCCTCCCATTCATCATTCCCATTTTTGTGTATAAATAAAATAAAATATTTTTTCCTGTTCTCTCACAGTTGTTTTTGCAGGAAGAAGTAAAAAAAAAAGGGGAATAAAATTGTTATCTTTCTTCTTAACCGTGGTGTTGTAGAGCAAAATAATAAAAAAATCATGTATCTCTATTTTATCTAACTTCTATGTTGCAGGAAAACATAACAAAAAAAATGTCATATTTTTTACCCCTAACCATTGTTTTGCAGGAAACACAAAAGAATAAAAAATCTGTTTACATTTTGTTTTGAACAAAAAAATATAAAAAAGCAAAAGTTTATTTCTGTTTTTACATATTCAGACAACCAAAAAAATAAAAAAAATAAAAAAAATAAAAAATAGAGGTCACGGGCATCACGCCCAGCGGCCTCCTCCCACGCAACCGGGCAGCCGCGCCTCCTCTCCAGCAGCGCGACAGTCCCCGGCTCCGCCCGGCCGCCCGACCTTCAAGCTCCGCAGCCGCCGGCTCTGCGTCGGCCACCTCCTGCGTCCACCCTCGCCTCCGACTTGGCGCAGCCCTCCAGCGTAGGCGCCATCAACCCCGCGCCCAGCCCCCTCCTTCAGCCACGCGCGGGCGCGCGGCTCGCCACCGCCCTCCAGACCGCGCAAGCGCACGACCCATCCGTCCCCGCCGCCCAGGTCTACGCTGCCTCGGCCAATGGCGGCGACCTCTCCTCTCCGCGGCCTCGGCCAGTGGCGGCGGCCTCTCCCCACCGCTCTCCAGTTCCCGCGCCTCCGCGCGCGACCTTCCAAGCGGCCGCGCCTCCCGCTCCTCCTTCAGCCGATCCCGCCGTCCGACGCCAGACCTCTCCGCCGCGCGCGACCCGTGTGCTCCCGATCTGAAGGGGGTGGCGGCGGTTGTGACCTCCTGTGCATCTTTTGGGTTGGAAAGGAAGAGAGGTGCATCTAGGGCTTGAATAAAAAAAGGGGTAAATTGCAATCTTTAGCCAAAGGTTTTGTTTTTATTATTCATTTGGTGCAGAAACAATAGTTATTTACAATTAGGTCCCTGTGCTTCCAGAACTCCAATTGCTTGATATGTTTGATGGAATAAATGTTTTTATGTCTCGAAAAATTCTGCGAAAATTCACATATGCTCCTGCTACAGTCTTGAACATTGTATAAAGTTTTCATCAACTTTTTATTGTCATTTGATACATTTAGAAAATCAAAAACCTTGACTTTTTGCTTGCCTATATTTTGAAAATTCATAAAAATATATAAAAATTGCCTAAAAATTCCACAAAAATTCCTGTAGCTGTGTTTTGACTTGTTTTAATTTCTATCCAGTTTTTGTGCTTTTTCCATATATAAAAATAAAAAAAAATTGTGAAATACGAAAAATCTTAAAAAAATGTAGAAAATTCTAGAAAAATCCAAAAATAGTGATTTCTGTTTCTTTTCGTAGATATTGTTTTCTAGTTTCATTTAAAAATAATCTCCAGGATTTTTGAGTGTTTAAGGAACTTTTAAATTGAAAAATACTCCTGGTTGTGAATAGTCTCGTTGTTTTGTATTCTCTCATTTTTATAAAAATCCAAAAACATCAGAAAATTGCGAAAAAATTACCAAAAACATTTTAAAATATCTAAAACACAAAAACATTTTCAGTGGACTTTTCTGTATACTTTTGACCATTTTGAAAAATACAAAAAGATTGCGTGTGCTTTTATCCCTTGTGAATATTGTGCTTGTTTTAAAAATACAAAAAAAATATAAAATTCAAAAACCACTAAAAAATTAGCATTTCTGAAAATTGACTATTTAGTTTTTAAATCGTGCTCCTTGTGTTCGACCCTGGTCGCTATACCAGGTAAAAAGAATAGCGAAAGACCGCTTACACATTGTTTTCATCGATTTTTATCTTTTCCAAGTGGTTTTATTTATTTTTCCGATTGACCGCGCTTGGTGATTTGGGTCACGACGACCATTTTTATTTACATACTTAACCCGATTGTCAAGCGCGTCATCACCACCCTTCTTCAAGCTCCATCCATCGATTCACACATCTCAAGGGGCGACGCTTCCCCAGTGGTGACAACACCATGTAAGACACCCCCTCCCTTGAAGGTCGAGCGAAATCCAAGGGTTCTCCCTCATTCTAGCACGACGAGCCCCCTCTGTCACTACTGCCTTGCTTCGGCTATCTCCAAGCCGTCGAGCCCAAACCTGAACCAACGCTCCACTATCCATTACGTTGCTTCCCCACCGATTCACCAGCTACTTCATCGACATCTCCGCACGTCATCTCCACCATTGCTCGTCTGTTGAATCCACCACGCCTTGGGCATCCGCAACAGTCAGTCATGTGTCGACCGGTCTACTCGCCTTTGACCTCAGGTGCAACCCCGCAAGCTGCCCTCGCCCGCTCTAGGCGGCCCACAGTCCCTCTGCCCACACCGCTTCTCCACCACCTTCGACCACCCTCACCACCGGGATCCCTGCACGAGACGCTCCCCGCGTGCACTGCACGTTCGCGGAGGGGCCTTTTGCGCCATCACCCCTGGAGTCTAGCATTATTGTAAGAGCATGTGATAAGTGCCCCCCGCTCCTGTGGGCTAATTGCGTGGAGAGCCCTCCCCATTCCTCCAAATTCCAAGGGAAACCCCAGTCCAGAAGTCACGTGCTTTGCACGTGACAATATGGGAATTTTGTGCTCAAGCCCTCGGATCTTCGTGGAATTACAATAACACTCCTGCCACTCAAGGGTTACGAGCCTGGCACGTGTCCGCGGGGAATTTTTGCAGAAATACCCCCTCGAGGTTTAGGTAATTACAAATTCACCCCTATTATGCATTTTTATGTATTATTTAATTATTATAATATTGTAGTGATACCTCTGTTTTCCTTATTTATTTCAGACCTCTACATCACATCATTTTATTTATCAAAAATAGGCACTTTGTTCTACAAATTATTCGTTACGTAGTGGCACGTTTGTAATATTTTTATCCTATGTGGTTAATTATTAATTAATATTCTCGTGAAAATTTATATATTTTGCCCATCTCATGCTTCAAAATTCATAAGTAATTAACCATAGCTCTGCAAATTGCCAAAAAAATCACAGATTAGAGAATTAATTGTATTTAACATCGTGCCCAAAAAGAATTGCATTGCATGCATAGTTTGCCTATAAAAACCATTTTGCATATTTCAATCTTTAATTTTAATAGGTATTAAATCTAGTAATGTTGAGGTTTAGGATTTTTCTCAGATCAACACCTAGTGATAGATCTTGGATAATTTTATTTCTTGAAAATAAATAGGTTTAATATTTATTATAATTAAATATTGAAATTTGCACCCTTTGCATTCATAAATTCATAAAATATTTTTCTTGCTGCTAAAAATTTCAAACAAATTACAGTGTATAAATTTCATCGCATTTTACATATTGGCCAAGTTTTGTAATGTTGGACATTGTTTGATTGATATTTATTTTCTAGTCCTTAAAATTGACCATATTTGCATCTTGCATCCCAAATTGCATTAAAATATCAAAAAAAATACCGTCTCGAAAACCGTACACGAACTTTGATAGACAAAATTCTAGGATGGTCCTTTGCCTCCTTGAGTTCGACCTTGAGACTTGCCCAAGAAAAATAAACATAAAACCACATCGATTGAAAATTGAATTAAATTATTGTGGTTCTTTCTTGATCGATTCTGATTGCCCGACGTAATTACAACGACACATTCATCATTAATTTTAAAGTTTAATTCACACTGATTAACATGTCAATTCTTGGACTCGTCAGATGGTGCCATTGCGAGGGAGGCAAATGGCTAATATTTTGTCTAAAAAATTTTTTTTGTGTTCGATTTTCCATATTCGGGTAGTCTGACCCCTGAATCTTCACTGTATATTTTCCATTTTTTCCCTGCATTTATTTTATTTCTAGCATTTATTTCCTTATTTTATTTTTGATTAATTTTTTTGTCACTCTCTTACACTCTCTCTCTTATTTTTCTTGCGAGGTACCTGGTTTGTGGAGCGGTTTTCTCAAAAACCGACGCATCTTCACCGATGCTCGGAAAACCACAAATAAAATTAAGATCGAGTTGAGTCACGAGAGAGCATAGAGTTTAGGATTTTATTTTCTGTAATTTAATTTTAGTTATTAATTGTTCATTTATAGCGGTGTCCGTTTGGACTCTCGCATGTGTAACAAGACCTTAAGCTTTTTTTGTGGTGTGTCGTGGCCTGTTTCACTCTCTGGTGAGGGTGAGGCCCGACTTGAGTGGCTCGTAGGTTAGACCTGCACATACGACAATTAGAATTTTTATTTTTTGATTGCGCTCGTAGAATCTAAGACCACACTGCACTTTAATCGAGACGCACATTATATCGTTTAACTTAGTAAAAAATTTAACTCATTTCTTCCCAGCTAATAGTACTTTCTGCTAGGTGCGTTTTTCATCAGCTTGCATTCATATAGATTAATTTTTCAATTTTTGTATTGCATCCCACATGGAGATTGTGAGAAATCACTGTAAGTCTTCTATCTGAGCATACATCATTGTTTCACGTGCATCGGCTTTTCCTGAATTTCTCCCTTCTATTTTATCACATAAATTTAAAGGAAATTGGGACTGGACGGTAGACATGTATTTGTACTCACCTAATTTTTCAGTGATCACCTAATTAAAATTGGGCTGCTAAATAAAGCTGATTAAATTAACTCATAAAATCAAGAATTTTTACGGGAGAGAAACCCCGACCTTGGATGAATTTATTTGTCTGAGTGAGTGTGAGACAACACTTATGGTTAGAGCCCAGCTCCGGAATCTTCGTTCATACTACTTCTAAAACGATTAGCTACTTCTCAGTGAGGAAATAACGTGTAGCCGGTAACTGGTCCGGATTTCCTTAGCAAAGTGGGTGGTTTAAAGGACATTGTGTAAGGATCCGTCCTTAAGTAACATGGGTAGCCATTTTACGGTCCATACTTACACCCATACTTGCTGAAAGTGGATGCAACTAGTCATAAGAATTCGAGCTAGTCTTTAAGGAAATTATCGGTACCTAATAGCTCGCTAAATTTTTTCCAAGATTGAATTTATCACCAACTAAAATTGAAAAGATGATTACCGAACTCTTAAGGCTTCATCGTGTGAGTTGGTGAACCTGGGGTTTGTATTGCATTTGCATTAGAATGCGTGAACTGATTTTAAGATAAAAAACCACACACTTGTGCCGACACTCTCCTTGATTTAAAATTTCAGGTTTCTACTGTTAAGCATCATGTGCACTTGCACCGAGATCAACCATGTCGATTTATCGTCAAACTTCTTTGACAAAGACATGACAATGGTCCGAGTACCCATCAGATCTATATTATGAAAATGAATTTGTCTCGGTTAGAACCAAATCATCCGAACCCTCTTCTATCAAATATCCTCCAACATTTGCGGAAAACACTCACCCCCTAATGAATCCAGTCCAGTCTACAATTCCTAATCACCCGACTGAATTCAACATACCGTATGCACCACCTTCCTTAGCCTTTCATACACATGATCACTTGCCATCCTGGACTGAACCATCTTATTCCCGATTTCTCACCGAAACTAATGAACCATTTCAAGATCAAATCACTTTTGAAACTCATGATCGGACGAGAGACCAAACCCAACCACCTTCATTCTTTCCTCACAATCCTGTTGGGACATGTCCACAATTCACAGAAATGCATTCATACTAGACCTTAAGGAAAAATATGATGGCCCGATCAACCCACAAGAAGAGGTCCACACCAAATGATCAACGAGGCTGGATTGACCCTAACGATCATATCCTTATTGACCAACCAGAATACCACTCTTTCGGACAACCCACACAACAGAGGACCAAACGGATGATATCGACACATATGCACCCTATATGACTCCATTGTTTGGGGATACAATCAATCATGACCATGGAAGTAGACTCTACTCAAACCAGCATGGCATGCCTAAGTCACGGTATACTGAGTATAAGACCTATAGATTCCCGCAAAATCCTTCCACTGAGCAGACCCATTCCATAATTTATGAGGAGAAATTTTCAGTAAACAACAATCATATATTGGATATTCTAAGAGAATCTCCTCTCAGCTCATATAGGAAAATAGAAGATGAAATTACTGAATCTCAAATTAAAAAACGAGAACACACACCGACTGCTCCCATGATTGATCATGAAATGTTTTCGGAGGATGATATTCTGAGGATAAAATAAGAGGTATAAATTAATGGAGGATAAATTTAGAAAGTTCACCGACCGACTAATTTCATTCTATGATAGCTCGGATATAAAAATGGACGATGAAAAGATTGGATCTCCTGTAGAGAACCCTGAGGATATTCAAAAACCTAGAGACTATGATCATCCTAAGGACGATCCTGATAGCGATACCTCTGCCTACTACTCCCCGAGAGACAACTCTGAATCTGACTCAACATATCTAAGCTCATCCTCATCTGGTGAACACAACTCATCCATACACCACATAGAAAATACCTAAAAAATGAAATAGTAGAAAACACCCAAAAAATTGAAAATCCAAAAAAAATTATAAAAATTGAAACTGAAGAAGATATGAAGAATTTGGATCCTGTTGAACGAGAGCACTTGAGAAAAGATTGATTTTTGAACTTCCTTGATATAGGCCATAGAACACTTTATAATTAACAAATTAATGAAGAAAAAGTTGGCCAGGATAAGAACAAATACTGAAAGACATATCTTGTCAATGGCCACTTCCTTTGTGTTGAGGAGAAAAACCAAAAGTCGTACAGTGAAGCAGTTGCCCAGATTTGACTGTGGAATCAAAGAAACAATATTTACCCATGATCGCATTGATGACGATTCACCAATCAATATCCTCCTGACCTCTGTATTCGACAAGCTTAAACTCGAACCTATTAAAAAGATAAGAGAGGTCGTTCAACTAGCTAATCGATCTATAAAGCGATCGGGAGGAACTGTTTCAGTCATCGTTACATTCCAAGGTGCTCCTCTCAAAATAGACTTCACGATCATTGATATTGAGCATCAAAGAGAATTCACCCAGTCTCCAATCATTCTCGGAAAGCCATCGTAGCATTGGCTAAGGCAATTACTGAGTGTGAGACTCGGGAAATCAATTTTACAGCATTGGAAGCACTTCGATCTCAACCAATCTTGAGGAAACACGATATTCTGAGGTAACCCACAAAGCCGTCAACAGTTGTAACCACCAAACGGTAGAAGAGCCCTACCCCGCTGCCACACCTGAGATAACGGTTGTTGAAGATGCTATTGGTTTAGAGACTCTCCCCATTGTTCCATTTCCCACATCTCTAACCATGGGAAATGACTTCTCATATGATCCTGAGACGTATGCATGGGCACATCCTGAGTCGGACGAGATCTCCTCTGACCACATTGATCAAATCAACCTGACACTGGAATGCACCAACATCAAGTCAATTGAGAATAAATATGCAGAGACTCTCCCCACTGTTCCATTTCCTGCTGCTCTCACCATGGGAAAGGGCTTCTTATATGATCCTGAGACATATGCATGGGCTCACCCTGAGTCGATCGAAACCTTCTATGACTACCTTGACCAATTCAATCTAACTCAGAAGGTCACCAACATTAAGAAAACTAAGAACAAATATGTAGGACGTGTACTGACCAAGGAGGAATATTTCAATGGTTATTCATCTGGAGACTCAATTGTCAACACCTCACTCTCATGACTAGCCCCTTCACAAACAACACGAAACATGCATGCTCCTTCATCTAAAAAGAAAGTCACCTTCGACCTTCCGTAAGAAAAATCGTCTGATGATTCCTCATCAGGTTTGAAAGGGTAATCTACATGAGTGAGGTTTGTTCGGAAGTCCTAAAACCCTATCTTCGTATGGATCCAAACATTGATTCCCGTTGGACGACTCCCGTTCCTCACTATTATTCATCCAAAGTCGATTCTTCTGGTCTCATTAAATATACTGGAATAATGTCTTATGAGCTGACTGAGACTAGTGCTTCAGAGTATTCATCATCCGAGGACGAATCGCTTGATCCCAAGAAGGAACAAATTCTGAGAAAACAACTAAAGCAACTAAAGACAAGAATATATGGAGTGCCTCCACTTTCAAATACTATTCCTCTGAGGATAACTCAGATGATGGTTATCTTTCACCAGATTCATATGCTTCATCTACTCTCCAGCATGATTTCTCTGAGGATACCACTGATAATGGTTGGGAATCATATGCTTCATCTCCTTCTTATCATTGCGATCTCCCACCACAGGCTCACAAAAAGATCATCCAAAAACTGCACTAATCATCGGCTACCCACCCTGCCTCCCTCTCCATCGGTCTCCCTGTACATTTTCTTCCTCTACTCAGGCCAAGGCCTAAGTATAGGGGGAGACCGATGCCATATGTACATACCATTCTCCCCATCTCACGATCGCCTCATTTTCACCCTTCTTCTATACTTAGGCTAACCAGAGCCTAAGTATAGGGGGAACCGATGTCCATCTGTATATACTCTCCTCATTTACATATCTCGATTGCCTCATTTTTGCTCTTCCTCTATACTTAGACTGTTCACAACCTAAGTATAGGAGGGGGGGAGAGCCGATCTATATTTTTCTTTTTCTTTTTCACTCTCTTAGGCTTAGCCCTATCTATGTCTTCTCTACGCTTCTTGTGCTCTGAGGACACGATACTCACTAAGTATAGGGGATGTGTATATATACTATGTATATATTTTACCCATAGCTCATACTTTCACGTAAGTCTATATGTATTTACGGGTTGGGTAACTAAAAAAACAAACAAAAACAAAAAAAGAAGTTTTTCTACTAACACTAACTGTGTCCAATCAAAATTTTTGAAAAAATGACTTCTTATTCATTTTTACATTAAAAAAATCTCAAAAAAATTAAATGAAAAATGTGTCTGCACTTCACACACCCGCATTTCATCCGCCATTACATGCATTTACATTTGTGAAAAGCCCTTGGGTTCTGAATCAAATTATGAGCAGAAATCAAGAGTGATCTGGACTTGAGCTTAATACACTTAATTTCTAGAGGAACTTCACCAAGACATAGGATTTTAGAAACGTCAGGTCTTTAACTTAATTCTTTGAGTTCCATATGACAATGTGCAACGTTTGACTCTTATGATCTAATCTGGTCTCTTCATTCTGGGTACGACTATGGAATAAGGAATTAATTTGTACTCTCGCACAATGCACTAAGCTCAACTTAGACGGGGTGTTGGAAGACTGTGTGAGTTTCTTTTCTGGTAGCATGTTCATCTAAAGACCGGAGTACGGGTTGAAATAAATCATCGAAAAAGGGATGGACGGCTGGGCACAATTTTTTCTAAGACCCCAAAATGTGTACGGAAAAAAGATTCCATATACATAGGGGCACAACAAGATCCAAGCAGAGCTACCAAAAATCCAAATACAAAGAAGCCACTACCAAATAAACATTTGACCAAAAAGGTCCAAGCTTCAAGAAAACCTGCAGATCTTGGTGAAGACTTGGCTAAACTGGCCGGCTTCACAAGGAGAGGTGACTACACTGGTCACCCTCCAGTTCTTTTCTTCTTCTTCTTCTTCTTCTTCTAATTTCTCCCTCTATTCAATTGTGAACACAACGCGACATACCTTAGAAGGAAGTAGCTGACTCCCCGAGGATGAGTTATTAGAGAGGAGGTTTGCATGGTAGTACAACATTCTGGATGGGAAGATCTAAAACCTTTCACACACATGAGTCAATTGTTCAATGTTCATGGGGTATGCTTTGGGAGGAGGATTGATCTAAGATGACTTCTGAGCCGGAACTGTGACAATGATGTGTAGAACTTGAAGGCCGTTGATTTTTAAAACCCTAAGTCTCACAGAAGTTCCTCCAAACTAATAATCCAAAAGTCGGGTCTAGTTTCATTTTCACATGCTGCTCATGGTCTTGGTATGGAACCCAATCTCATTTCACCTTATTGCATTTCTTTTAATGCTCAGGGACGAGCATGGTTTAAGTATAGGGGGATGATGAATCTCAGATTCATCACTCTAAAAGTCAATAATTAAGCTCAAATCCCTAAAATTCATTGGCATTTCTTCATTTATTCTGCATAATTAGAATTCATGGAAGTATTGATAAGAATTTCATTTTATCACTCATTATTGCACAAAATAAGAAGCAAATAATATCAGCCAAAATGACATGTAAAATAGCCTAACTTCCCTGATTTTTAACTAATTCATGCCAACTCCAATTGAACTGAAACCACCTCCATTGTGTACATATCACTAACAAGAATAAATGAAAAATACAAAAAAAATCACTAACCTAAATAAGTGGACCAAAAATCCAAACCCTAGTTGCAGGATTACCAGAATAAACCCTTGATATCTTCCTCATCTAGTGTCTGATTTGATCCTACTCACTTTTATACTAATGTACATCAATTACGTTCAAAATAAGACCAAGTTCAAGTGAATCGGAGCTCATATGTGAAAGTTGGGTTTTGGGCCTCTTTTGTACATTTTGTATTTTAGCGATTTTTGACTTATTATTTTATGTACATATTTTGACTCATTTTATTTTATTTTTATTTCATTTATTTATTTGATGAAAGTTTTATTAAAATACACAAAAATCCAAATCCAAATTGAGCTTGAAATCAAAGAAACTAACTGAGTTCGAGTCTTCACTAACTGTCTGTACAAAAGTTGTCATTTTCGTATTTTATTTTATTTTATTTTATTTTTTTTATTATTAAAAATACAAAAAAATAGATTAATGTGTAAATATTTATATTTGATTTTATCCCTTTTTTTCGGATTTTTATCTGTTTTAAAAATGACAAAAAAATTATAAAACCCAAAAATCAAGGTATTCTATGTACATGGGATACCCCAAAAATATCACTTTGCATAAATGATCTATAAAAATTATTTTGCATATTTCAATCTTTAATTTTAATAGGTACTAAATCTAGTAATTTTAAGGTCTAGGATTTTTCTGAGATCAATCACCTAGTGATAGATCTTGGATAATTTTATTCCTTAAAAATAAATAGGTTTAATATTTATTATAATTAAATATTGAAATTTGCACCCTTTGCATTCATAAATTTATAAAATATTTATCTTACATCCAAAAATTTTAAAAAATTATAGCGCATTCATTTAATCGTATTTTACATATTGGCTAAGTTTTGTAATTTTTGGACATCGTTTGATTGATATTTATTTTCTAATCCTTAAAATTAGCCACATTTGCATATTGCATCCCAAAATTGCATTAAAATACCAAAAAATACCATCTCGAAAACCGTGCATGAACTTTGATAGACAAAATTCTAGGTTGTTCCTTTGCTTCCATGAGTTCGACCTTGGGACTTGTCCAAGTAAAATAAACATAAAACCACAATGATTGAAAATTGAATTAAATTCTTGTGGTTATTTCTTGATCGATTCCGATTGCCCGATGTAATTACAATGACACATTCATAATTAATTTTAAAGATTAATTCACATCGATTAATAGGGCAATTCTCGGACTCGTCAATGGCCTCCGATGATACTCAGGTTGGAGCTCTCATCTCTCTCTGCCACATGGGACACTGCCATGTGAAGTGACTTACGTAGGACTTGTGATTGTTTCTGGTAAGCACGTGATGAAGAGAGGGCAGCCTCTCCCTCGACCAATTCTTTAAAATCTGCCATACTACATCTTCATCCTTGTTAAAATGTGATCCTCCGCATGCAACGTCCACTAGTCTCCAGCACTCTACATTCAACCCCCCAAAAAAGTGCTAGACTAGACTAGTCTGTGAATCATTCCCAGGCTTCACGGATAAACTCGTGGGTCGCCTGGGAGAAGTTCTTGATCGTGGCTCACATCTAGTTGAGCCGACCGAGAGGGTAGAACTTGTGAAGAACACATATTTAAGTTCCTCCAAGGTCGTCATGACCTTTCCCAAATGATTGACCTAGTATAGGGCCTTGTCTTGTAAGATGAAGGGGAATGCAATCACCTTCACCACACCAAACGAGATGTTAGGGTAGTGGGTCATCCTGTAGATGCGAGAGAATTGCTGCAAGTGAATGTATGGCTCCTCGTTGGTTTTCCCCTGAAATGAGGGGAGGAGCGAAAGGAACAAGGGCTTGAGCTCGTAGTGAGCATGGATCGACGTGATGCGGATCCATTCTATCATCTGACTGTCTCCAGGATTGTATGTCTCTTTCAATGTAGGTTTAGGGTTCTCATTACCCGTCCCTCTTCTCGGTGTGGATCATCATGGGGGTATTTCTCCACCTCCTCCTCCTGGTTTGTTCATTACATCATTCAACATATCCTAAAATGTAGTCTGGGCTAGTGCTTGCTCAGTCACTTACTGCTCTATGTCTTGGATGGAATCCAACAACTGAGCATTCACTTGGTTCTGATCTGGCATCTGCCCCTGCTCCGGTTGGGGCTGCTGTTGCCCTTTTCCCTTCCCTTATGGACCCATTTCTCGGTCTGAGTCTAAAGAAATGATTTCTGGATTGGGATTGGCTTCTATCTGTAATATGAGAGAATCCCAATCAAACCATTTGAAATTGAACTCTAACTGTCGAGATGAGTCTAGGATCAGGGTCAATCCCAAATGGTTGCGTATGGAGAGAAAGATGTAGACTAAAATCGACCTCCATTCGCAACTGACAGTAGTGGGACAAGAGTGGTCTTGGTTTATTGGGGATAAAGGGAAGTGGATAGAAAATGAAGAGTCTAGAGATCGATCGCAAAGTCCAAATCAAGTTCTCGAGAATTGCTTCAAATTATTGACGGTATCGAGTCCATGGAATTGATGTGGTTGTCGATGGATTCCCGACTAAACCATCCATGGATTGTCATCGTAGAGCAAGAGAATATCGATGCAGGAAGAAAGCTTCGGTGGTCAATGAGGAATAAAACGAAGTGTAAAATAGTAGAAAGGCTCGAAATGAGCGGGAGGTCAACGAGAAGACACATATGACAGAATTTACACAATTGCGCATGAATTTCTATTTAAACCTTAATCTATATCCATATAAACATAATACAAAATTGGGTTCACCAACTCATGCCATGTGAAGCCGTTAGGGATCGACTATTTATTATCTTTTCATTTTTAGAATTGTTATTTCATGCATATCATATAACAAGTCCTTAGCATGTTAACCCTATAGGAGAGAGAGTACCACCAGAAAATTAACACTTACTTATCCTCCTCCTTTGTAACATATAGTCTGCACTTTTTGAGGTCCTTGTAACCATTCCTAGATCTGTACTCAACAAAGAAATAGATAGAGGAAGTCGATAGGTGAAACCGCTACTTCGAACCTTGCTCGCAATACAATCACCCATGAGCGTGCAAGGACCTACTCAGACGCAAACCGATGAGACAGACACCCTCATGAAGGCATGGCCTAAGCTCATTACTTCAGACCAAGTCGATATTCCACACAAGGTGGGAACACCATCGCTGACAAGGCTCTACTCGATCGCGTACGATAGAAGCGCCACTACTTTGGAAATCCATGCGATACATAAGGCAGTTATAGATTGGGTTTTTAGCTCTAATCCTTAGCGGGTCGTGCCTCGCTCATGGGAGGGGTTTTGGTCCCCTCCTAAGGTACCTAAAAATAATGAGGGCTTTATGAACCCAAGGCAATGAAGTCCATTACAGATTTTAATAAAGGTCAAAGTTTATTTAGCAGTCCCCTTGTTTTAATATTTTTTTGTTGGTTTTCACTTTTTTAGGTATTTTACATACAAGCGACTAATGATTTTGTTGATTTTCAATTAAGTCTTAGGTGCTCAAAATCAGAGGGAGATAGTGAAAAAGCCATCCCAGTTGATTCGATGAGGGAAATCTCACCATTGAATCTAATGATGCATGCTGAGTTAAAGGACTTACAATGCTTCCCAGCTCTCTCCATGTGATATACAAAATATAATTTTTAAACCTATCTACATGGCGTGTGCATTCAATAAAATTGCTTAAACAGTAACTGCTGTTAATGTGAACAACCATATATTGATTATTCAATCGTAAGAGACTATAGGAGCATGCATTTCTTATCAGGGTTGTGGACCTAATTATCGATACAAGCATCCTACATGCTAAGGGCTCGTGCACACAAAATAATTAAAAATAAGGTAAAAAACTCAAAACATCGTGAAACAAAATAAAAGAAGGTGGTGAAAATACAGGAAAACTGCGATGAAACCCCTAGGTGAACAGACACCCAGGCACTTAGAGTAGTGTCTATGTCTTTAATTCTTACAAATAATAAATAAATCTCTTTCTCACCAATAAATAAATCTATTTAAATCTATGCTAAGTAGTCTCTCATTGCCATAATTGCTGCCTCTCCAATTGGTCAAGGTATGGAGACAAGTCTCCACCAAGCTTGGCTGCCTCGGCCTCCTAAGAAACCGTCCTCGCGTAGCGGCCCCTGGCAACAAATACAACAAGAGAGATGTATTAGCACAATTAATCAAATAATCATAATCAAATAAATGTGTCAAAATGAGTTGTGTACAAGTGATAAATAAATCAATGAATATGTACACAGGAATGAATCAATAATTAAGTCAATAGATCAATAAATGAATAAATGGATACAAACAACTAAACACAAAATAGGCTACACACGTTTCCACCAGGCAATGATGCCATTTGATGAAGAGGATTTCCTGAGAGTCACACGATCTCTCAAGGAGAGACCGCAGTCGATGCATTGACCGCTCAAGAAACCCAAGTCAATCAACTGTTAACCTACAATATAAATCAATCAATAAATAACAAGAATGTGAGTTGAAATTTACTATTCTCTACAACACAAAAGGCATAGCGAGCAAGCATGCAGAGGTCGATCCACTGAGAGCAAGTTAGGTAGCCTATGACTATTTTTAGTCAATGCATATTACATACATGTGTGTCTTTATTCATTATGTGGGTTATTCTTTTTTTATTTATTATATATATTAAATGAACTTAATAATTAATATATAAGTATACTATATATATTAGATTAATATATATGTACAAATATGTATACATAGGTGAAAATACACCTATAAAGTATTCACACATTTTCATGTACATAGATATTTATATATAATATAAATATATATATATTTATACTAATAATAATATACCTCTCTTTTTTTACAGATGTATATATATTTTTCATTATATGATATAGGAGTATATAAGGTTATATATTTAATATAGACTAATGTAGATACAAATAAAACTAAAAATAAATAAAAATCATAGAACTAATTGTTTTTGGATTTTAAGAATTTTTCATTGTTTTTGTGATTTTTAAGTATTTTGTTATTTTTTTATGGATTTTTTAAGTCACAAGTATCCCATATCAGGGATTAGATAAATAGGTCGAAAAGAATTGGAGATTAAAAATAGAAAATAAAGGTCAAAATTCCTAAATCAATTTTAATAGATAGATATTAATATAAAGAAAATTCAGAGATAAAAATAAATATTTTTGGGATTATTGATGATTTTTCACATTTTTACTGAATTTTGGAGCTATTTAATTTTTATTCTTTTTATTTTTCTATTTTTATTGATTTTTGGTCTGGAAATACAAACTACTAAAATACACAACAATAATTTTTTGGAACTTTTTTCAAAACATTTTTCTATTTTTTGGTATTTTCTTAGTCAAACAGGGATAAAAACATGCTCATTTGAATTTTAATAAATAGTTAAATTGCCCAAAATGCCAAAATAAATATGTAGCATGGAAATACATGCTACTAGTCATCTAACCCTATTTTTGTATAATTTTTAGACACATGTTCTATTTTTAATAAATAAAATTCAAGCACAAAGATATATAAACTAGGAAGGGATTTTTTGCAAATAAAATAGACATCACGGGCATGCATGCAATTTTCCAGAAATGTATAACATACATAAAAACTTATTAGACTAAAAATGAATACACAAACTATTAGGGGTATCTTTGTAAAGTGGCCACCTCACGTGGGACGACATGTGAGGTGACCTACCATGGACCCATGTGCAAAATACAATAAATTCAGGGGCCAATATACAATTTTTCTATTTTTTTACATTATAGAGATTATGACATGATTAAATAAGAAATACAAAAATAGTGGCGTGAGTTGTGCAATTTACCCCTTATTAGTGTGTGATCCAAAGGCGCAGATCATCCTACTTGAACACGTGTCGCACGATGGTCGACCGATACTAGTTCGGATCTGACGCATTGGATGAGATCCTGGATGAAGATCTGACGGCTGAGGCAGGCAAGATCCAACAACTAATAACTGATCTAGGCCACCTCCCCAGATCGGAGGACTGCTGCTGTCTGCGAAGAATAGCTTGTTTCCCTACCTTCGATCACTAATATCTCCTCCGTCCGGTAGTTCTCTTCAATGTTCTTGGTCTCTACACCTCCAGGGAGGTCCTCCGCAGTGAGTAATGCTCCCAAAATGGCCCCTGACCCATTGTGGGGGTCATGGAGCTCGATCGAAGTCAAAGCACCTAGGGACCCTCGCCCATGTGCGATTAAGTCCCAATAGGGCTCCTTTGGCATTGGCACCTGCACAAAAAGGTCTAGTGGCTCGAGGCAAATCGCCTCAACCTATAGTGAAGCTGGGATGCACGGGGATGAAGGTGAACAGTGAGGTTTCGACAAGAGGCAGTAGAGGAACCTTGATTCACTGATTGGAGTGTAATCAGGTGAATCAAATGGGTCGAGTTAATGAAGACACATTGGGGATCAAAATGAGATGGTACGCGAACACGGAGACAGTCAGAAATTTAGTGGATTGGCCGGAGTCCTAGCAGTTCCGTCGAGCGCTATGATTGGAAAATTTATGCATCTAAAGTAGTAAAGGCTAACCTAATAGGTGGAATGAAAAGATGATGAATAAATGTACCTAAAAATGTAGAAGCTTAGCTCTTATACTTGGAAGGAGGACTAGGGAGTAGAGGTGGCCGGAGAGTCGCCTTGGATTCTTCTGCCTCACCCAAATTGTACTCCCACAACCTAGGGATGCTCCAGCCATCACCAGGAACACACACACACAAACACACACACACACACACACGATGAGGGGATTCAAGGCTCAGAGAAGGATCAAGAAGCACATGAGAAGCAGTGTTCCTTATTTATAAACAAGGTGGTTGGGGCTTATTGATCAAGGACATGGGATTGAATCGAGGAGGGTTGATTAGAACTTTGTCTAAGGTGTGAATCAAGGGTATTCGCGCATCAGGCCTCATCGGAGCATCCTAAACGCCAACAGAAAATTGGGCGAAATCTAGGAGTCTGACATTCCGGTGACTCGAGGAAGAGAGAGGGGGTTGTTGACCTGGGTCAACAGTCCCAACCCTCTGACTGGTCCACCTCGACTGCTGCAGGACAAAAAGGCTAGATTTATTCAAAAATAATTAATTAAAATTAGTAAACGATTTTATTATTTTTTGGTTATGAAATAAAAAATGTTTATTATCTTATTTAGTATTTTAATATGATTGGTATTTATTTTTTGGCTTTATTTATTACAAGTTAAATTTTAAGGGTATATTTATAGGTATATTTTTTATGTTTTATAAATTTTTTTTATTTTGTATTTTTGATTTTATTATTTTATTTCCTTATTTTATTTATTTATAACTTATTTTTATGTACTCAAGTATATTTTTATTGTATTTTTCTGATGTTATTTGTATACTTAAATAAATAGGGGTATATATTATATACATATAAGTATTGTATATTCATATATGTATTTATGTATAGTATTTTATTTTTATGTTTTAATTATGGTTTTATTCTATTTTGAATATGTACGTACACTATAAATAATATTTACTAAATTATAAAATATAAATTAGTAATAGGGGCTGGGGAAGCTGCACCCGGGGGTGTAGCTAAGTAGCTGCACCCGGCCCTTTTTTTCATTGGTTTTTTGTGTTTTTGAAATGAAACCTAGGGGGATTTAAATCACTGCATATCACCATGATATCATACCAATTTCAACTAAATTCGACACTTCTATCATCTCCATCAAGACTATCACATTTTAACGGTCTCAGAATTATTGAAATTGACCCTATCTAGATGGGCATGCTAGGAATGTTTGTTTTGCATGAAATTTGAAACACATATTCTACTCAATAAACTAAGTAAATCCACATAGGTTTACTTCAAAAAAAATCAAAAACCAATGAGAAAAATGCCCGGGTGTAGCTAGTTGGCTGCACCACCCGGTGTAGCTTCCCTTTTCCCTTAGTAATAATAATATATATGAAATAAAATGAATATTTTATTCAGGTATATGGTACAATAGGGGTTCACAACCAAACTTTCACACCTTAATTCCAAAAAAATATGAAATCACCTTCATTAAATAGCTTATTAAAAGTTATATACAACTAAAGATGATTTTGATACATTTTATGTTCTTATTTGAGAGATATGGGTCTGGGAAGTTGGGATTTCAGATTTTTATTTTGAGTATAAAAAGTACACTACATCTTATTAAAATACAAAATAATTTTGTATTTTTCTATATATTATTATCTACAACTTTCATGTAGAAAGTTTTTTGATTTGATGAACAAATAGTAAAGAATAAAATAGGTCTCAAAAAATGCTTTATTAATGAATAAAAGAATACGGTTTTATTGTGTATTTGGCCCTTATCTCCCACACTTTATTTCTTGTCAATCAAATTAATTCTTGACGTGGTCCCAGGGTTCAGGGTCATAAAATACATTTGGCATTTTATTCCTTTTCTTTTCTTTCCTTTATTCAATAATTTTGGCATTAATAATAATATTTTATATTAAAAACTTGTAATAAATAATGAATGCTAATATGTACAAAATAATGCTCTTTTCATGGATTAGCTAAGGATTTTGAGGCCAAATGATAGAATAAAGGTGATGAAATGGAGATTTATCACTTACCGCCATATCTCTAACAAGATCTGGGATCTCCTCTTTACCTTTGTTACATCCCAATGATATGAGAACTTGCAACTCGGATAAAAAGAAGCGGGAACACATTCTGCCTTGCAAGCCCAATCTGCATTTCCTAATTCGATCTTTAACTTCTGGACCCACCACCCCTATGGTGATATTGACCCATCGTTAATTGAACCAACCCTCAACAAGAATAGAACTCGCTACATGCAATATAATATCAACCCAATAATATGAGGACTCAATATTGGGGTTTGTACGACCTTACTCTTTCGAGAAGCAAAGAGCCCAATCTAGATGTGCTTGTATGTAGGAGCTGTCACTTCGGACATACGTCTACTACATACAATCCCTGGCGACGGAACCCTTCACCTTGACGGGAGACCATGGATGTCACTTATGTGATCCTCCACCTCATATTCATATTCTAATTAATTATCATGAATCATATTCACATAATTAATTCTTCCAAGGGAAGTACGCTTCTATTCATAATAGAGTGTTTTTAATTGGTTATAATTAATTTAATCATACTAAATCATTTATCAATCCAATTCAATCAACCAACAAACTTGATTGTTACTTGAAGGATGGTATTATCTCAAAAATACGTATTATTCGAATTTTAGTAATTAGAAAAATACATCATGATCGCTTCAAACACCTTACCCGTTATCATGGTCAGTTCCGATGGGAGTGGGATAGACCGCTCACGGAGCAACATGCTACTCCAACGCTCCTCGACTAGACACCATATCTGTCTCAGTTCAGGATAATGCGATTTGATCATTTTGTATTTGAGATGATAATTGGTCTTTCAACCGAAGTTACACCATATAACAACAACAACAACAACAACAATTTTGATTAATATTATAAGGATATTTGCTAAACAAATCTCCAACCCTATTCAAGTAACAATATTTTGCATGTAGATATTGCCCTACAACTATTGTAGGATAAACTAGGGCTTTCATGAAACACCCATTCAATGATGATTGATGTTTAATCAATTATTTCCATAAATAAATATTAATCGTCACTTAATCATGGAAAATTCTCATGATTGACAATGAATGATAAACAAATTAAGAAAGAGATCTTGATAATCTAACCATCATCCGACCCATCTCCACTAAACATGGATTATCTAGGGTAAACGGAGTCGGAATCACATGAAAAAATTGTGCGGTTTGATGGTTTGATCATATACTTAATTAAAGTGTTTATTTCATGTTTTATTACAGGAAAACAGTAAGCAAAAATAGTTTTGTTACGGATCCGTGAATACATGCAAAATAATTTTCATAGTGGGAACTATTCGGATCAATTTCGTGCACTTTTAGTACCAATAAAAGGTTACTATTTTTGGGACATATTTAAAAATTATAAATACATTTTATTAACCAAAAAACACATCCAATAGTCTACAAACAATAGGTTTTTGTTTCGTCAAAAACTGATTCGATTCTTGCATTCAATGCAAAAAACAATGATCCCAGTGCATCCAAAACATGAACCATGATCGCCTAGGATTTTGGATCACATCCAAGACCTGACTAAAGCTCTGATACCACTTGAAGGATATGAAAGAATCCTTAAGCACATCACGAAAGAGTGAGGATCACATCATATATGATCGGAAGTGACTAGTCGTACTAGTGGCTCGATGCAGCGGAATTTAAAAAAATTAATCGATGAAACTACATGATCCAAGAAAACTTCTTGGATCATTTCATCTAAACCACATTCTATATAAAGGATTACCTCTTGCAGTATGGTTGTGATCGAGTCTCTAAACAAAGAGACCTCCTATCTCAAGTCTGATTTTGCGGAGGAGACGCTTGCAAGCACGGAGATGAATCGCGTGCTTCTTGCAATCCAAGTAGTTGATCCAAGCGATGAATCTCCTGATCTTGTCTCACAAGATCAGATGTCTCCTTCATGAGCGAGGTGCACCAAATAAAATGGAGGTCCACGAGTAGTCGAGGCAGCAACACAACAGTGATGCGACGATGACGACGACCTTCTCTCTAGGGTTAGAGTGGACATCCACTCAAGATAGAGAGAGAGAGGATGGCGTGAGAATGAGGGAGGGAGAGAGAGAGAGAGAAATTGTTGATGTAACTTAAAGAGCAAGGGGTGCCTCTTCTTATATAGTATTTTGGGAGTCCATGGATCTCAATCCATGGACAACACAAAATCAATGGATGAGATTGATTTGTGTTACTATCAATGGCCATGATTTTGTTGTAAAAAACACCACCAATTAATTTAATTAAATTAAATATATAACGAACAATCAATATAAAATAACTTCAAATTAAATCAATTATCATTGGAGATAATTGGGAAGGAGATTAGCCACATCTCATAAGGGGGGGGAGGACAGCCACCCGTTCCATTTAGGACTTGGTGACCGTCCACCACCTTTAGTTGGAAGGTGGCAATCTTCTTCCAATTCATGAGATTACATTATCTCATGAAAATATGCAATATTTACAATAATATTTGTTGTAAATTATCTCACAAAAATAATTCATAATTATCTTTCAATCATGCCATTGGAAATTTATGAATCACATTCACAACCCAAAATAAAATGTATATTATATTTCAATTAATTATCCAATGTGAATCCAATTCACATCAATAATTAATCAACAAATATAAATTACAATAGGCTCTCTCTAATATATTATAAATCATATTTATAATATATATATGAATAATTGGATAGTGTTGTCCACATTATTCTTATCCATAATAATTAAATCACATTTAATTATATTGGATCATCATTCTCATGCATCTAAATAATATGAATCAAATTCACATTATTCATGATTATTAAATCATATTTAATTATCCATTTCTCAATGCTTGGATTTAATCTAATAATAGAATTATTCTCATACTCTTTCAAGAATAATGCGCTTTCTCCACATACTTGGAGATAAGGACATGACAATTGTACGTTCCACGTATTAGTGACTTGGATATTGAGATCACATCTCAAATCCATATCTCATGGACCTCTCATAGATGCTTTATTAAATCAAGGCCATAAATGTAATTTTCTCATTGTATCTGAATCACATTCAGATCAATGTCCACCTTTTAAACCAAGATCATATCACTTCTCTACTGAGAGGAGTCACTAATATCCATACCTGTTTCATCACTCCTTCGGAATGGAAGCATCATATTTATACAATCGTTTATGATCACATCACCCTCAGGTATTCCTAATATCTGTACATCCTACATACTGGAAGACCAATAATAAGACTGAAGATATAAATCAATTTTCACTGCCATCTTCAGGGTTTCATTATCAAGTTTCTCATTCAGTCATTGGGAGTTGGCATCGATAAAATGCTTTCCAAAAACATATATCGTACCTTCAAATTCTTGTCATACTTCTAAAGCACGACGATCATGCATGGAATTTGATCGGTCCCAATACCTCATGAGTGAGCTCATGTCTTCCGATTCATAAGTGAATATATATGATCCCTTTGAGAGATCGTATTACTCATATGCCCTTATATGCACACTAGCTCGTCGGTGTATAGACCTTGATTAGGTCATCAACCTATCGATCTGCTAAATGTACATACTTAGACATATAGCAATACATCTGTCTCCGGTCAAAGGATGCATGCCTATATCATGACTGTATATGACATAGGACTTGGATATCTCGATCTCGTTAAGTCAACTCTTTGACCTAACTGATCTGATATCTCTGAATCTCTATTCCCATGCATAGGACCTACATCAAGAGGACGGTCAGATATCAACCAAATGAGGAAGGATTGCCATCTCCTACCTGTTTGTAGATCATCTCCTAACAATCATTTGATGGTGTTTGATGAGTCCTCAATCTAACTCCTTAGATGTTCATCCAAACACCCGCCTCTATGATTCAACCATTGAATCAACAGCTACATGATGATTAAGATGGCCATGGTACATAACCCTAATTATGTAGAGGGACCTTACAGTGCATTCATTCATTATCTCGGATAGGGAGTGAAATAATAATGTATCTCCATTGCATCACCTTTATTCCATCATTTTGGCCTTAAAATCCCTAGTAAATACGTGTAAATAACCTTAATTCATGCATTTTATCATCCATGAATTGTTGTGTAAATAGTGTATAAAATATAAATTTTAATGCCAAAGTCACATAATAAAGAAAAGAAAAGAAAATAATAAAATATTGAAAATATTTTATGACCTGAAACCCCGACACCTAGGCATCTTGATGACTAGGTTGAGAAGGAATAAAGTAGGGAAGATAAGGGCCAAAATCCAATAAATTTCCCTTTTATTTTATTCATTTTCCTTCATTTTTGGGACCTTTTTTAGTTCCACTTTTTATACCTCAAATAAAGAAACTCTGAACATAAAAGTTGTAGATAATTAAATTTTAGAAAAATACAAAATTCATTTCATACAAAAATAATGTATAGATAAAAAGTTACGATCTGAATAAAAGTTCAAAACCCCAACTTCCCAAACCCATATCTCTCAAATAAAAACTCAAAATATATCAAAATCACCTGTAATTGTATATAACTTTTAATAAGCTATTTAATGAAGGTGGTTTGATATTTTTCGAATTACGGTGTGAAAGTTAGGTTTTGGACCCTTATTGTATACTTGTGCCGATTAAAATATTCATTTTATTTATTATTAAATATTTTTCTAATTTTATTTTTTTATAAATTTTTAAATATTATTTATAATATATGTGTATATAAAAATTGGACATAAAACATCAAGAAAATCTTAAAAAAAATACTTGTATAAAATACATAGATGAGTTGCATATATATACCTATATAGATAATGCATCTAATTATTTAATTATATATATTATATCAGAAAAATAAAATAAAAATATATTTAAGTATATAAAATTAACTTATAAATATAGAAAATAATAAATTAAATAATAAAATCAAAAATACAAAATAAAATAAAATATTAAAATATATAGATGAATATAACTATATAAAGACATCAAAAAGTAACTTGTAATTTTTAAGCTCTAAAAAATAAATAAAATTCATAATAAAATACTTTAAAAAATAATTATTTTTCATTTGATAACCTAAAATTAATAAATTCGTTTATTATTTTTAAACGATTTTCCAATTAATTTCTCCAGGCTTTTTTTGGTTGGTCCACATGGACCAACCAGGAGTGTCCGAGAGTTGACCAATGGTCAACTCTCTGACCCGCCCCCTGCCTCTTGTCAGAACTCGGTTTTTGCCCGATTTCGACCAATTTCGGAGACCATTCCCTTCACTCTTTCCAGTCGACTTTTTGACGACTCTTTCTCCTCGATTGTAGGTAGAACACGCCCAAGCCATACCTTGGGTTGTGCATCACTACATCGAGTAGCACGCCTTGTTTTTTGGAGTCACTCGATCATCTTGTTCGAAAACCCCCCAATTTTCCCTTAACTCTTTGAACACCTTTTGACACGTGTTTGTGCCCTCCTTTCTCGTGCTTTGGACTGGTGGTGGTGACAGCACCATCTCCAGCTGATTGGGGCGATGTAAGGCGAGTCCTTGGCATGTCTCCACCATCTCCAGCGGCTACACCACCGTGAGGTCCTATCTCACGGTCCAACACCATTTGAGGTCCGATTTTATTTAGTTTTCTTGCATTTCTAGTATAACCGTAGTCGTAGGATCTCTCTTGCCCCCTTTTCTTTGCATTTTAACCGCTTTATCACAGTCGTCTACCATATGCTGGAGCTCACTCCAGTGAACTTCGCGCAACCACCGTCCACCCCCTTTTTGCCGACTGGAGGGTCACGACATTTTGCCTGCGACCCTCTTAACCCTTTTTGTAGGTACCTGGGGTGATCAAGCATCTGGAGAGGTGATTTTATCTTTGCCGGAGATACCTGGGCACCCTCCTTGTCCCCGATGCCGTGGAGAACCTCTAGGGCATCTCACGACCCTTTTGATGCCTCCTTCAAATTGGGGAGTCTTCCAGGAACATAAGGAGGTTGTTGGCGGAGCTCCAGGAGACCGGTGACATGCGCAACACCAAATTTAAACTCGCCAAGGGCGAGTTCATCCCCTGTCCGTCCATTGTCCTCGAGAGCCGTCTGATCGGCCTTTGTTCTTGATGTCGCACAGCTACCGTCAGATCCCCAGGTGCCTTAGCCATCAGATCAACGCCCCTGATTTAATCGTGTGCGTCCGTTGCGAAGGGGTATCACACTCCCTCATTGCGACACGTGGCATAAGTGGGCATAGGCCGTCGTTGGATCCAGCAACATCTCCACCATCCGATCTTCTAGTGCAGGATCTAAACATGGCCCTCCATTTCTGAACTAACATCGGACGTCCATTGTGTGACACGTGGCAAGTGATCCATCATCAACAGTCCGCTCACTCCTAAGGGTGGGAATTTTGCCATTTAGCCCTGCCTACTTTTTGTATTTACTATATAAAACTCAATCTTTCATTTGTAGTTATTTTTATTCTGTGTATTTTGCAAAAAAATCCCCTACATTTCTGGAAATTACGTCGGGGTTCTAGCCACGTCACCACACGCGATGCATCACATGAAGGGAATTTTGCAGCTGACTCCCTAGATTTTTGGCTATTTCGATTCAATCCACAATCTTTTTAATTAAGTTATTATATTCTTGGACATTTTGCAATTTAGCCCCCAAGTGTTTGTTAATTATGTTTTGATCCCTGCCAGGCTCACGTGTTTGTACACGTACGTTGGGCATTTAGTAGGGAAGGGATTAGGCTTTTGGTTATTTTGTATTGGTCCATTAACTTTTTGCCAATGTTATAAAGTTTTGTGATAATTACACTTTGGACCCTACACTTTATGATATTTACAAAAATACCCCTCTAGGAGTGTAGTTTCTCTTTATTGTCTCTATTTATTTTATGCATCTACAAAATTCGAAAAAATCTCCAAAAATATCATTTTGTTCATGTTGCATTGCTCTTTCAGGCATATATTTTTATCTTTCATTTTGAAGCTATTTATTATTTATAAAAAATCAAAAAGTCACTTTTTTCCCTATTTGCAAAAGAAAATACATAAAAATTATAAAAATTGTTTGAATCAAAAGTCGATCGGGTGAAATTGACAAAACAAAACTGATCGCATCATAATGTGTGCCCTAAAAAGTCACGATAAAAAATTGGAAATCGCGAAACAAACCGAGACTGTCATAAAATCCAATTCGATGAAACAAGACCAAGGAATCGACTGTTTGTTAATTGGAGGTCGTTTGACATTTTTAAATTCATAAAATTTAAATCCAAACCAAAACTGTATCTCGAAAAGTTCGGGGACTTAAACCCGGTTGAAAGTATATCAATATTACACTCATGTTGATCGTCCTTTAGAGATGATCAAATCAAGATATTTTGCATCAAAATCCGAAACTCGAGATACGATTACGATCGATTTGTAAGTATGCTAAATAAAGAGACTTTTTGATTAAAATATATAAGTTTAACTATAGTAAATAGTCCGATTGAAGTTTTTTTAAATAATAAAAAATGTATTTATTATGCTCAATGACATCGTCATCAATGACATCATCAATGATGATGTCACTGTTGATAAATCCTTTTTTAAAAAAAAAAGAAAAAGAGATTGGGAAGGTTCGAGGAACCTCCCCCCTTCCTATTTGTCTTCTCCAACGAGAGGACCTCTCCCCTCTATCTATTTTCCCTCTCCTTTCTCTCAAAATTTCCCCAATTCCACAAAAAAACTCCAACCGTCACTCTCCCTCTTCTATTCCTGTACTTAAATTTCCTCACAGCAATTCCCCTTTTCCATGCAAGCTGTTGTCAACAACTTGGAGCTACTGCTCCATTGGAGCTGAAGTTATAGTGCAACAACTGATCAAAGTACTTCCGTTGACAAAAGCAAGGTAGTAAGAGCCCCACCCCCTGGTGCTTTTCTTTCAAATTGAACAACTGCTGGAGCTGCTCCTTTGCCCATTGAAACTACTGCATGTTGTCATCTTAAAGATCCTCCTACATGTAAGCATCCTTCTTCCAAATTGGAAGACTAATTAGGTGTAATTCCCCACCCTTCTTTGTTGCCATACATGTTTTTTTATAAAAAAAATCCAAATTTAATGTTGAAATTGATAAGAATTTGCGTGCATGATCTATGCTCAAATTGAGATTATATCTTTGTTTAAAATTGCCTCAGAAAGTGTCAAATGTGTAATGCCATCTCTGTATAAACTTTGAACTTGAATTTTTTTTCAAATTCTGAATTTTGAACTCTGTTTAAAATTTTGAATTAATTTTTTTAAATTCTGAAATCATATTCTGTTTAAACTACAAATTTGATTTTTTTAAATTATGAGTTCTGAACTCTGTTTAAAATTTTAAATTAGAAATTTTTTAAATTATGAAATGATAGTCTTACACTTATGTTTTTCTCAAATGTATTAGCCAACAATAGATTTTGATATATATGTAAATGACCAATAATATACAATGATTAAAACACCGGATTAAGTTGAATTGGTGCTGGAAACATTTAGATATCTACTGCTAGTTATCTACTACTAAATACATATCCATGTTTTGTTCTCAACAAATTTCTATGGAAGCTCTTGTAATCACTATGAATGCTTAAAAATATGTATATATATAATGATAATAAGTTTGGTTTGAATATTATTCCCTTACAGTAATCTGCTACATATATATATATATATATATATATGAATCAAGAAATTAATTCAATGTCTGTTGCTATATATATATATGTATGTATGTATACAAATTTGGTTGATGATAATTTATGTTTCCTCTGTAAGTTGCTGCTGAAATTGAGATATTAAAAAAATGTATATTTAGATTTAAATTTAAGATAATGGTTGTTCCATGTCTAAAAATTTAAATAAAAAGAATCCAGTTTTTAATTGATTTGGAAAGAGTTAAATTTGTATTTGAATTGGATTTAAGATTGAGAAACTACTCCGTTCCAGTTAAAAATTCTAAATGAAAATAATTACATTTTATTTGATTTATGAAAATCAATGTTATTGCCTTCTCTATTTAACTAAAAAAATTAATTAATTGTTTGAAGAAGTTAAAGTCAGTAGGTTGTTCCTTGTTCAATTCCAAAATTTAAAGATTCAAATGATTTACATAAATCATTCCGAATTGAAATCCTTAATCATTGATCTTCAAATATAATAATCTAATTATTCATATCACAAAAGGAACGTTGAGGCAAAGTATCTACAATCTGAAAGGTTACCCACAAAAGGAGTTGAGAAAGAGTTGAGGAATTGAGAAAATAAGAAAGATGATAAATTAGTGATATATGAGTGTCGGTTATGATGACCCTTATACCTAACCGTGCGAGGGCGCGGTGACCCTTAACTGGGCGGAGGGAAGGAAGCCCAGTTAGGGCAGCGGCTGCCAAGTGCACAGGTCTAGGATCCCAATCCTTTTGCGATTTTACGCGAGCTCGCAGTGTTTTTACGCCTCGTTCTCGACTTTTGACCAGTTCCACTGACCCTCTGTTTTAGGATTCCTAGGTGGGGGATCCTCGGTTTTAGTTTTTGTACAAGCTTGTTTGCCTGTTACCGGTCGGTCTAGTTTCTAGAGTGACTTTTCTGGAGAGTCTCTCTCACACGTCTCTATGGTGTAGTTTTGGAGTAGACCTTTCCCTCTATTGGACCACACTTCCAATAAGAGGGTGAGATGGAAGAGTCTCCTTATGAGACTACCTCACCGCTTGAGTTTTGTTACTTTTCTGCCAACAGGCTTGGCAATGCTACATCTGAGTCAATTATAGTTGAGGATTGATGGAGTTACAATCAAGATTGATTGTGTTATAATGTATCTTTGTTAAGAGAGGAAATCAATGATAAGTTGAGTTCGTTGGAAGTTACTACAATTAGAATAAATTCGAAATCCTTATAAGCTAGTGGATGTATTGGGAACTTAGTTAGGATGCATTATACAACACCGCATGCCTACGGAGGCACCCCAACCCTAAGGTATTATTCATGCCTTAGAGTCATAGTGTGAGGTTATATATGGACCAAGCCCACATACTATCCATTGGACTTGAAAGAATAGATAGAATTGAAAACTAATTATATATTATCCTTTCTATCATAAATAAATCAAGAGTAAAATAAAAGATCTCCTCACTAACTCCATTAAGTTCCATAACCTGATCTCACAGATAAATAAACAACATATACTTACTGGCCTCAATTACTATAGAAGAATATTATAAATAGAAAATATTGGGATAGTGAATAATAAGGGGGAAATGCATGCAGTATAATTTCAATAAAATTTTTCTACGCAGGTAGTGGTAGATTTTTAATTATATATGCTTATCTAGTTGCTTTCTTTTGCACATAATAAATTACTTGCTATTTTAAACCGCATGTTGTATTCACATTTGTTTCATCTTCTTCTTTCCTACATGTTTTGGCAGGCAAGGAGCCTACAACATAATAGCAGATTGATGACTTCTGGAGATCGTGTTTATACTAGATGGTACGATTCTCTTGTCACTTTTGGCTCAACTTCTTTTGTTGTAGCTTTTGTTCGATTATAATGTAAAATACATTTTCTTTCTCTTCTGAATATGTTGGGATATATGAATGTACTATCAACCCTTCTTGTACATAATGTATATATTATGAAAGATAATAAAATGAAATTTTGATGGCATATGTCTTTGTTGAATCTGTGGTGGTGAATGTCATTTGAATGTCATATGCAATAACAACGTGAAAATTTTTCCCTGATTTTCAATCATTTGTGAGATTGTTTGTGAATATAATAGTGCGAATGCAGCGTAAACGGGTGCCCGGATCCGAGGGTGTCACAGTTGGGATAGTTCAGACGGACATGATGAAAAATGAAGCGGTTGTTCTTGATCCAACGATAACTAGCAACTGATGAAGAACTTGGAAGAAGGAAGGGCTTGTCGAGTATTGATTGGTCGGATCTCGAATTTAAGATTTGATCTCTATCCAAGTCACTATACATGGAATGTCCAATCACCCTGTTCTTATCTCCAAGTATCTGCAAAGAAAGCACATTGTTCTTGAAAGAGTTCAATAATAATTCAATTGTTGATAAAAATGGATAATTAAATATGATTTAAGTATCATAAATAATGTAAATATGATTCATATTTTTTGCACATGAGAATAGTCATCTAAGATAATTAAATTTGATTTAATTATCAAGGATATTATTAATGTGGTTATCACTATCCATAATAAATATAAATATTATAAACATGATTTATAATATGTTGGAAAGATTTAATTGTAAATAGTATTTACGAATGATTTTGATTCACATTGAACAATTAATTGTAAATGCAATTTACATTTTATATTGGATGTATGGATATGATTCACAATTGTCAATAACATGATTGAAATTATCACAAAATAATTTGGAATTATTTTGGTGAATAATTATGCAACAAAAGTTGTTTCACAAGTAGAATATTTTGTTAAGTTATGAGATCCAAAATTAGAATGAGAGAGCCATCTTCCATACATAGAGGGTGGACAGTCACATTGAGTCCTATTTCAATGTTGTCTTCTACTCTATTCATTCCACATGTTGATTGATTTAATTTAAATTAAATTATATTGATGAATATTAAATATATTTAATTTATTTTAAATTTATTATTTGTTGTTGCAAATTTTTACAATAAAATCATGACCATCGATTGAAAGTACAAAATAATCTACACCATTTATTATGTGTAAACATGGAATGAGATCCATGGACATCCAATATGTTATAACAGAAATGTTAGACCTGGCTCTTTCTTTACAACAACAATTTCAAGAGAAACAACTCTCTCTATTCTCATACATGCCCTCCCTCTCTCTCTCTCTCAATATTGTGCCTGTCCATAATATTGACCTAGAGACTCTCGCAGTCATCGCGTCATCGTTGTGTTACCAGATCGACTGCTCGTGGATCTTCACCTTGTTTGGTGCATCTTGCTCATAAGGAAGTCTATCGATTTTGTGGGATAAAATTAGGAGACTTTACGCTCGGATCTTCAAGTCGGATTGCGGGAAGCATGCGTCTCATCCATGCACCCACAAGTGCATCCTTCATCGGATTGGACTTGAGACAGGAGGTCTCTTCGCTTACAAACATATGCAATCGCAAACATGCTTCAAGAGATAATTCTATATTTCATTTATGATTTTGACGAGATGATATTAGAATGGTTCTCATATCATGTAGTTTAATCCCTAATGAAAATTTAGTTTCCATTTCCCCGAGTAACTAGTATGCCTATTCGCTCTTGATCGCCTGTGATGCGATCTTGACGCTTCCATGATGTACTAAGGCCCAAACCCTAGCCTTCATACTTAACCCGTATACGATATCTTTTTCATTACCTTTACATATTTTTGCTTCAACTGCTTTTGTTCTCAATTTTTATATAATTGATAAGTTAGCTCCTCATGCAATTAAATGTTCCTTCTTGGGTTATTCAAAAAATCAAGAAGGGTTACTGTCTTATGACTTGATTGATCGTATGTATCATGTTTATGCAGATGTGGCAATTTTTGAGCAAATGAGTTTCTTTACATAGTGGTGGTGTTATGAACAAGGTTTCAAAAAATGAAAGGTGAAACAAGGCAGTTTCCCTAGAATTGAGGTGAAGCGTAGACTCGAGGAGGTCATGGCATAAGCCGTGTTTTTCAATTAAAATGCAAATAAAAATTATTGTATGTATTAAGAAAAATATTGTAGAACATTGGGTAGACGTCTCCTTGACACCTCACCCTTCTTTTCCTTGAAAAAAGCTATAATATAAGATAAGTATTTATACATCAAGAGTGATTATAGGACTTTTAGCGTAATTGTTCAATGTCAAGTAAGAAAGAACTAGACTACTAATGCTAATTTAATTTGGTTTAAAACACAATCAAAATGATGATAAAGGATTCGAAGAACAAGATGATATGGAGGAAAGTGACTAATCCAAGCAGGGATTCGAAGTCTAAGGGGAAGATGGATTTTATGGTTGCAACGACTTTGCAACCTTCACAGTATGCTGAAAACTCCATGGATCCTTATCATATGCAATGACAGCTACACGTATTAGTGGTGCAACAACTGACAGCTAGCTTTATTGCCGCTACCAATAATTAGGGAGTTGCTGAACAGTATAATCCTCTGAAGTTGGGTGGCAACACAATAGCTGTTGGGACACAAACCGGTATCGTCTCCTCTCAGATACCAACGGTTGGGATATTGACCACCATACGAAATATGGATGCACAATCACCACCACCTGCGGAAGCACATGAAAGAAAGAACAACTAGATATAACAGTGGCAGGTCACCTCTCGTGACCACTAGAGAAGAAGGATCACTAAAAATTAGAACGAGTAGAACTCTCTCCGTTCCCTTGCTCTCTCATCTCTTTCTTCTCTCTCTCTCCCTCCCATTTCTATATGGGTTACATTTTACTTGTGGTGGTGTGGAGGCAATGCCTCCCACCCTCTCTATATATAGCCCAATTACAACCCTTTAGTCCAATTCCCTTTAGGACTATAAATAGAATACAACTTAACTACTATTAGGATTAGGAGTTTAATCATATTAGTATTCTAATCTTAATTTAACTCTATCCTAATAATCTCCCCTTTGAGTAGAATTCCATCATGATCTTTTCATCGTCTTGAGTCTGCACTAGGCCATCATCATCATATGCAGGTCTCATTAGCAAAATCTCACCAATTCTGGGTGATGCACCCGTCACTGAGCGCCCTCGACATACCCCTCTTAGACACATACACAACTCAACAATGTGCATCATGATGTGCCTCCACAAATCTCTCGTGACTAGAGATTGTGCTGACATCCTAGAGTAAAGAGAATCACATTCGCTTCTCCTTCTTGCACACTTTTGCATCAGAGATGCTGATAACCCGTCGTTCTCTCATCGTAATGCTCGTCCTGGGAATAACTGGAGCTTCATCACCTGTCACGATCCTTCCCTCAAGCTTATGCACCTTATTCAACATCCTCGTCCCACGCATCACCATGCATGATCTATGTTGTTGACTTTTGCTCTGATCTGCCACGTCGTATCCCTCGTTGTCCTCGAACCAAGCTATGATCCGCCGCATCGTGTCCCTTCAAAAATGTTGAACCTGGCTCTAATACCAGTTGTTAGGACACGAACTGGTATCGTCTCCTCTTAGATGCCGACTGTTGGGATACGAACCACCATAAGAATGCGGATGCGCAATCACCACCACCTGCGGAAGCATGTGAAAGAAAGACCAACTAGATATAATAGTGGTCGGTCACCTCTCGTGACCACCAGAGAAGAAAGATCACTAAAATCAGAATGAGTACAACTCTCTCCATTCCCTCACTCTCTCATCTCTTTCTTCTCTCTCCCTTCCCCCTTACTCTAGGGGTTACATTGTTCTTGTGGTGGTGTGGAGGCAATGCCTCCCACCCTCTCTATATATAGCCCAATTACAACCCAATAGTCTTATTCCCTTTAGGATTATAAATAGAATACAACTCAGCTACTATTAGGATTAAGAGTTCAATCATATTAGGATTCTAATCCTACTTTAACTCTAATCCTAACAATAGCAACTGTATTCATGGGTCAACACACTACTGGTTAAGTCAACATGATTTTGATGCAAGGAGATGAACAAAGAGGCGTGCATTGATATTTTCTCGAGGTAAAGGCTGTCATGAAGATTGACCATTTGGGAGTTTTGAAAGAGCTGAAAACTAAAGAGTGTAGCATCCAAACAACTTTGAAACAAAATTTAGTTCAATTAAGAATAAAATTTGAAGGAAATATCATAATCTAAGGTGATAGCTTTGCCTCCGGACCGCCTCGATCCTCCAAGGCGCACACCTTGCTAATTCTAGCCAAGACATCTGCCTCAAGGTGATTTCCCTCTAACTCACCTTGAGACATACACATCGAGTTCCTCGAGGCTAGATTCTTCATGGTATGGCTCGATTAATGATGAGTACTATGTTACTGCGGATGGAATCCTTTTTGAGTAGATAAGTTTCTTTACTGAGCATGTTCATGACATCCCTTTTGGAGTTCCTTTAAATCCAAGTTTTGTTGGACATGTGAGCCCACTGCAAGCCATTATGCAATAGATGTTATTGCAAATATTATTCCCTGATCTTGAAATGAAGAATGATTAATTTGCATAATAGGTCCCTTAGTATAATTAGGGTTATGTACCATGGCCATCGTAATGATCATACAGCTGTTGATTTAATTGTTGAATCATAGAGGCTGGTGCTTGATGAATATCTAAAAAGTTAGATTGAGGACTCATCAAATACTGTCAAATGATTATTAAGAGATGATATCCAACCCGAGAAGGAGATGTCAATCCTTTCTCTAACGACTGATATCTAACCGACCTCTTGATGTAGGTTCTCTGCATAGGAATAGAGATTCAGAGGTGTTAGATAAGTTAGGTCAAAGAGTTGACCTACCGAGATCGAGACAACCAAAGTCCTATGTCTATGCTATCATGGTATAGGCACACATCCTCTGACCGGAGACAGATGTGTTACCATATGTCTAAGTGTGTACATTTGGCAGACCAATAGGTTAATGACCAAATCAAGGTAGTTGATGACCAAATCAAGGTCTATACACCAGCGTGCTGGTATGCATGCAGGGGCATATGAGATCTCTCAAAGGGATCATACAGGTTCATTGTTGAACCACAATACATGAGCTCGCTCATGAGATATTGGGAAGAATCAAATTCCGTGCACGGTCATCTCGCTTTGGAAGATTGATAGAATTTATAGGTTTGATATATGCTTTTGGAAGTATATGATCAACACCTGGGTATGATATATGCTTTTGGAAAGTATATGATCGATACCAACTCCCAATAGTCAAATGAGAAACTTAATGATATATCCCTGAAGTAGACATTGTAAAATTAATCTAATACTTCGGGTTAATTCTGGGTCTTCCAGTATGCAGGATGTACATGTATTAGGTATACCTGAGGGTGATGTGATCATAAATGGTTGTATAACCATGGCGCTTCCATTCCTAGGGAGTGATGAAACAGGTTTGGATTTTAGTGACTCCTCTCAGTAGAGAAGTAATATGATCTTAGTCCAAATGTTGGACATTGATCTGAATGTGATTCAGATGCAATGAGAAGATTAGATTTGCGGTCTTGATTTAATCAAGCATCTATGAGAGGTCCACAGGATCTGGATATGAGATGTGATCTCAATATCCAAGTCACTATACGTGGAAAAATACAATCGCCATGTCCTTATCTCCAAGTATCCGTGGAGAAAGCACATTATCCTTGAAAGAGTTTAGGATAATTTCATTGTTAATATACGTATCCGAGCATTGAGAAAATGGATAATTAAATGTTATTTAATTATAATGAATAATATGAATTTGATTCATATTATATGGAGAGTTATCCAAGATAATCAAATGTGATTTAATTATCAAAGATGCGAATAATATGAATGTGATTCATATTATTTGGGCACATGAGAATAGAGATCCAAGATGATTAAATGTGATTTAATTATCATGGATATGAATAATGTAGATATCACCATCCACATTAATCATATATATTATAAATGTGATTTATAATATATAAGAGAGAGCTATTTGTAACTTACATTTGTTAATTAAATGTTGATGTGAATTGGATTCACATTGGACAATTAATTGAAAATGTAATTTACATTTTATTTTGGATTGTGAATGTGATTCACATTTTTCCAATGGAGAGATTGCAATATTCACAAAATAATTATGAATTATTTTTGTAGAATAATTTACAACAATTATTGTTGTCAATATTTGAGATACATGAAACAATGTAATCTAAAAAGATTATACGGGAATTGTCCCCTTCCTCATAGGAGAGGGGGACAACCACAATTCCTATTAGGAAAAGGTGACCGTCCACTCCACCATTATGGAAGGAGGCAATCTCCTTTCCATTGTCTCCAAGCTTGATTGATTTAATTTAAGGATTAAATTATATTGATTTATCAATATATATTATATTAAATTAAATTATTATTGTTGTGTTTTTTACAATAAAATCTTGACCATTGAAAGAAGCAAAAATCAATCTCATCCATTGATTTTGTGTAGTCCTTGGATTGTGGTCCATGGACTCTCAAAATACTATGTAAGAAGAGGCACCCCTTGCTCTTCAAAGTTACAACCCCAACTCAACAAGAGAACAACATATGCTCTCTCTCATTCTCTATACGTCCTCTCTCTCTCATTGTGGCCGTCCATCGTGGAGCCCTGGAGAGAGTCGCCATCACCGCAGTATCGCTGTTATGCTGCTGGATTATTTGCTCGTGGATCTTCATCTCCTTCAGTGTGCCTTGCTCGTGAAGAAGACATCAGATCTCGTGTGGCGAGATTAGGAGATTTGTCGCTTGGATCATCAACATGGATTGCGAGGAGCACACATTTCATCAACACGCTTGCAAACATCTCCTCCGTCGGATCGGACTTGAGACAGTAGGTCTCTTCGTTTAGAGACTCTATTGCAACCACGCTTCAAGAGGTAAACCTAATACTTGTGTGTGATTTAGATGAAATGATATGAGAAGTGTTCTTGGATCATGTGGTTTCATCGCATGAAAAAATTTTAAATTCCGCTACCTCGAGCAACTAGTGCGACTAGTCGCTCCCGATCGCATACGATGCGAGCCTCACGCTTCTGTGATGCACTTGAGGATCTTAACTTATCCTTCAAGTTGTATCAGATCTAGGTTGTTGTTGGAGGTTTCGGATACGATCCATAAACCTAGGACGACGGGGGCTCATTAGGGGTTGCGAAATTTTATCGCATTTCATTCACACAGTCCTATGTTTTGAATATTTTCATCCCTGTTTAAATTGATTTAACGTGAAATTATCGTTAGATTATGTTCCTCATTAAATAAGAAAACTCGTGGGATTTGATTTTGCATGATTTGGAATCTATTTGCTCAAGTTATGATCATTTTAGTGAACATGTATCCACTAGTTCGGGGATTGCAAATCTTGACGTAATTAAGAAGTTAATTAATGTTTTGAAACACCTAGAAATTCGTGATAATCACTTGGATTCTGTTGTTAATCAATCTAGCAAACTTTGAAAACTTATTTTAAATGATTTGGATTTAAATTGATTGAGCTACTCTAATTTTAGTCAACGAGGGTCACGACTAGAAATTAGACTCCTAATCAAGAACTATGTGATTGTCATTTAATAAATTAGTGAAATTAATGGCTAATTTTCGAGAATATATGGATGAATATTTGAGAAATATTTGTTTATAATTATTTCCTTAAATGACATTGCTTTAACCAATAATTGATTAGATATGATCTAGATCACAATCAATTACATAATCTTCTTTCCAACAAACAAACTTGCTTGAATAGGATTGGGAATTTGTTTAGCAAATTTACTTATAATCAAAATGTTTTTGATTATTACTATATGGTATAACTTCGGTTGAAATACGGATTATCATCTCAAGTACAAAGTGATCAATTGGCATTATCCTGACCCGAGGCAGATATGGTGTCTAATCGAAGAGCGTTGGGGTAGCAGGTTGCACCATGTGCGGTCTGTCCCACTTCCGTCAGTACTACCCGTGACAATGGGTAGGGAAAGGATAATGCTGTAGAGATCATGATGTATTTTCTAATTATTAATATTCGACATAATACGTATTTGAGATGATATCATAATTAAAGTAATAATAAAGAATGTTTGTTGGACATTAATTGGACCATTGATTTAATTTGATTAGATTGATTGGAATCCAATTAAAATTAAAACACTCTATTATGAATAGTTGTATTTCCCTTAGAAGAATTAATCGTAATGAATGTGATTCATAATGATTAATTAGAATTTGAATATAAGGTGGAGGATCACATAAGTGACATCCATGGTCTCCCATCAAGGCGAAGGGTTCCATCGCCAGGGATTGTATGGAGGAGATGCATGTCCGAAGTGACAGCTCCTGCATACAAGCACATTTGGATCGAGCTCTTTGCTTCTCGAAAGAGTAAGGCCGTATGCATAATGACCCCAATATTAGGTCCTCATATTATTGGGGCAATATTGGATTACGCATAGCGAGTCTATTCCTGTTGATAGTTGGTTCAATTAATGATGGGTCAACATCACCTTAGGGGTGGTGGGACCGAGTGTTAAAGACTGAACTGGGAGTGCAAATTGGACTTGCAAGGCGAAATGTGTTCCTGCTTCTTTTTATCAGAGTTATAGGTTCTCATATTATTGGGATGTTACAAAGATAAGGAAGGAGATCCCAGATCTTATTGAGATATAATGGTAAGTATATCTCTTATATTGAAAGTGATTAAGGGAATGAACTTTCAGTGTTGACAAGGCAAGATAACTTTGATATAAAAATTCCTAAATCAAAGTAAAATATATATTTTATATGTATTTATGCAAATTTCTTATTTCAGATAATCCTTCATTAAACCCACTCAATACTATACTCGATAATAACCAGTAATCATGGATTGGATCCATGATCAAGATATTGTACTTGCAGTTGGACACATATTGTATGTGGTTGCAATGCGCAAGTTTTCTCATAATAATGGGGAATGGCAATGAAATAGACAATAGGACTACAACCCTAGGGTTTGTATGTCTCTATAGTCTTGATCTCTCATCAAGTGTGCTTTGGAAGTATCATGTCGATGATGATCGTGATTGTCAAATAATCCTTATAAAATATAAGAAGATGTTTTGGCATACATATGTGCTCTCAACATTTAATCATGAATGACATGGTTCACTGCATCATGCAGAATGGTGGCTCCATAAGAGATGATGTATTCAAAATGTTTGAGTACCTACCTGAACCTAAGTCTTTTAGAGTTAAGATGTATGTAGACATGATGAGTGTCATCATTCTACTATCAATACTCAAGTCATTCATGAAGCTTCATGATATTCACATTGTATGAATTGAATGACGCACACATAAATGTTGAAATACTCTTATATTGAAATCCTTTGAATTCAACATAAGAGATCATTCGTCCTAAGCAATGGTTGTTTATAGATGAAGGGAGCGTAGTGGAAGCTTGGGTCAGACCCAAGTAAGAAGGAAATTCAAGGAGTTGATTGTACTTCTGTGACTTCCATATGACATCCAAAGAGTTGGATGAATGCCAATACTGTAACAAGCCGATGTATTGATAGTATGACTATCAAGTCTATCTAGGATCCTTAGAGAAGGACCCAGGTAGTGATAATCTATATCTACATTTAATTATTGAAATTAACTTTCTTATTTGATAAGATCAAAGTTTGATAATTGTATCTCATTCTTTTAATAACACTTGCAATTGGTTGCATATGTATTAGAAGACTAGAAATTTTGATCTTAAGATTTAATAGTCATTCACATGGATGTTAATGCAAATATTGCAACAACTTCTTTTAGATAAATAGACTTCATATTTTAGTGGGAGAGCCCTTAGTCTTAGAGAATGTCTCTATGACCTGGATATTAGAATACACTTGTTGTTTATTTCTAAATGTTGGAAATAAACATGAATTATGGAATAGACCTATCTTAAAGAGTTATGATGGATATATTTCAGATAGCAATCTAACATCTAGTGGTCTCTACTAGATTAGAAAATTAATGAATGATTCATTAAGATTTCTAATATTGAATATTAAACCTTTAAAGATCAATAGGAGGATGAAGATCATTTGTCAATGATCTGGAATCAAGGCTTGGATATTTTCTATCGATGGGATCAATAGACTAGAAAGAGATGAAACTTTAGATTGTCTGAAAATTCAAATCTTACATACTTGTGAATATTGTATTCAAAGTATATCCAATACACCCTTCTCCGAGAATGGTTTAAGATGTTAAGATATTAAAGATCTCAAACATATTGATGTATGTGGATCATCTGTATCATAATAAACATTGATGATATGTGATATCATTCGATGATTATTTGTGATATGAGATTTCTTCCCTTCACCTTAGAAACCTTTGAAATGTTCAAAGATTTTACAGTTTTGGTTTAGAACCAAAGTTTGAAGGAAGATGAAATGAATTTGATCTAACCAAGGTAGCCTGTACCAGTTAGATGAATTCAAGGAATACCTTATGGAGAAAGGAATATCATTCTTATCCCACTCCTCCTAATAAACCTAAACTCAATAGAGTCAGAGAGAGATACAATTGGATCATGTGTGACATGATTTGATCAATGAGGAATATTAGCATAGTTACCTATTAGTTTCCAGGTATATATGTAGTAGAGACTACAATATATATCCTTAATTAGGTTCCATGCAAGTAAGCTAGAATCTGGCACCAGAAAGTGCTGCTTCATTAGGAAAAATAAGGGATGGTATTGGATACCTACTTTATGACCTTGGGATTCTGAGATTTCATCTCTAAGGATATGATTCTTAGAAGATGTCTCTCTTTAGAATAAAAATAAAAATGAGTGAAGGAACTCATTTAATCTTGAGAAGATAATATGGCTCCTGAAGTTGGAAGTTAAAAGGATAATTAAAGATGAAACACTAATACCTCTTCAAATGAGTTTGAGGATGAATTCCATGTGTCAGTTAAGTCTGACGTTGATCTAACTTCATGTGATGAAGCTTCTAAAGATCATATCATGGAAAGATGGATGTTAGCAATAAAGTCTAAAATAGACTTCTTATATAAGTATTGTATATGGACCCTTCGAGGATCCACCTATAAGGGTAAAACCTCTTAGATGTAAATGGATCTTCAAGAAAAAGAGGGAACCTGATGAGAAGGTAGAGACCTTCAAAGCATGATTCGTATCCACAAGATAACACTGAAGAGAAGACATTGCTTGCAATGAGACTTGCTCTTCAGTGACCTTGCTTAAACCCATCAGAATATTGCTAACTATTGAAACGCAACTTGACTTTGACATCTTCAAGATAGAATTCAATATTGCATTCCTCTATGAATAACTCTCTGAGGATATTCACATGAAGTAGCCACAGGGATTCATGGTTGAGGAAAGTAAGGTATGCATACATAAGAACTCCATCTATGGACTCAAAATAAGCTTCTTGTAGCTGGAACATTAGATTTGATGAAATTATAAATGTTATGATTTCAAATAGAATCTTGATGAACTGCGTGAAGCTTAGTGGGAGTTCCATTGTGTTCATCGTGCTAAATGTAGATGATATCATAATCATTTGGAATGATATAAGGATGATAATAAGTGTTTTATAGTCTGGCTATTCCATACATTGAGATATGATCTCAAGGATGCCTCTTAGATCTTAGTTCTAAAGTTGTTCAGAAGCAAAGAAAAGAGGGTATTGCGACCGTCACATTAGTGGTACACCTTGGACATGTTCCATTTTGAAAAATTCCAAGAAAGGCTACTTTTTCTTAAGATGTGGTACTGACCCATATAAAGGGATAGAAACTCAAGGAGTTGAGGAAGTGAATGCTAAAACTGCTTGTCCTTGTGCATCAGTTACGAGAAGCTGGGTGTATGCTAGATGTATATGAAAGCTAGATGTCTGCCATGTAGTGGGAGTAGTAAACTGTTACTAATCCTACCATGGAGATAAAACACTCGATTGCAGTAATAAAAATATCTTCAAAGATGACAAAACTTTAAAGATAGTGATCTCTAAGTCTTATCTTCAAGAGCTTAAGACTTTGTAGATAGTGTCTAAAAGTTCTTAATTGCGGATACCTTAGGAGATAGAGATCTCCAGGAATACGGGTGTTCTGATAAGGATAATGGAAAATACATACTGGTTATAATAATAATTGATCTATAGTGTCAAGGACACTATAACTGACAATATTGAGTATTGGTTGTATAAGATGCAACATTCGCATTGGATGTGAACACTGTTAAAGGAGATATGCAAGTGCCGAAAATTGACTTGGCGTAGTCTCTTGGGAACAGAGTGACTGATCAACTTACCTAGATATTTTTTTAAATAGCCTATGACTGTAACATGAGTGCAGGTTTAAAGATTATCCCATTATTGTCTCTTTGGGCTAGTGGGAGATTGTTGGACATACGAGCCCACGACGAGCCATTATGCAATAAATTTTATTGCAAATATCATTCCCTGATATGGAAATGAAGAATGATTAATTTACATAATAGGTCCCTTAGTACAATTAGGGTTATGTACTCTTAATGATCATACATCTGTTGATTCAATTATTGAATCATAGAGGCTGGTGCTTGATGAATATCTAAAGAGTTAGATTGAGGACTCATCAAGTACCGTCAAATGATTATTAAGAGACGATCTCCAGTCTGAGAAGGAGATGGAAATCCTTTCTCTAAAGGATGATATCTAACCGACCTCTTGATGCAGATCCTTTGCATATGAATAGAGATTCGGAGCTGTTAGACAAGTTAGGTCAAAGAGTTGACTTAACAAGTTCGAGATAACCAAAAGTCCTATGTCATATGCTGTTACGGTATAGGCACACATCCTCTGACTGGAGACAGACCTGTTACCATATGTCTGGGTATGTACATTCGACAGACCAATAGGTTGATGAACTAATCAAGGTCTATACACCGGCATGCTGGTGTGCATGCAAGGTCGTACGAGTAATACGATCTCTCAAAGGGATCATACAGGTTCATTGCTGAATCGGAAGACATGAGATCACTCATGAGAGGGAAGAATCAAATTTCGTGCAATGTCATCTCGCTTTGGAAGCTTGACAGAATTTGTAGGTTTGATATATGCTTTTGGAAAGTATATGATCAACATCTGGGTATGATATATGCTTTTGTAAAGTATATAATTGATACCAACTCCCAATAGTAAAACCAAAAACTTAATGATATATCCCTGAAGTAGGCAGTGTAAAATTGATGTATACTTCGGGTTTATTCTGGGTCTTCCAGTATGCAGGATGTACATGTATTAGGAATACCTGAGGGTGATGTGATCATAAACGATTGTATAACCATGGCGTTTCCATTCCTAGGGAGTGATGAAACATGTTTGGATTTTAGTGACTCCTCTCAGTAGAGAAGTAATCTGATCTTAGTCCAAATGTTGGACATTGATCTGAATGTGATTCAGATGTAATGAGAAGATTAGATTTGCGGTCTTGATTTAATAAAGCATCTATGAGAGGTCCGTAGGATCTGGATATGAGATGTGATCTCAATATACAAATCACTATACGTGGAACAATACAATCACCATGTCCTTATCTCCAAGTATCAGTGGAGAAATCACATTATACTTGAAAGAGTTCAGGATAATTTCATTGTTAATATATGTATCCGAGCATTGAGAAAATGGATAATTAAATGTGATTTAATTATAATAAATAATATAAATTTGATTCATATTATATGGAGAGTTATCTAAGATAATTAAATGTGATTTAATTACCAAAGATGCGAATAATGTGAATGTGATTCATATTATTTGGGCACGTGAGAATAAAGATCCAAGATGATAAAATGTGATTTAATTATCATGGATATGAATAATGTGGATAGCACTATCCATATTAATCATATATATTATAAATATGATCTATAATATATAAGAGAGAGCTATTTGTAACTTACATTTGTTAATTAAATGTTGATGTGAATTGGATTCACATTGGACCATTAATTGAAAATGTAATTTACATTTTATTTTGGGTTTTGAATGTGATTCTCATTTTTCAATGGCAAGATTGCAATATTCATAAAATAATTATGAATTATTTTTGTAGAATAATTTACAACAATTGTTGTTGTAAATATTGGAGATACATGGAACAATGTAATCTAAAAACATTACGTGAGAATTATCCCCTTCCTCATAGGAGAGGGGGACGACCACAAATTCCTATTAGGAAAAGGTGACCGTCCACTCCACCATTATAGAAGGAGGCAATCTCCTTTCCATTGTCTCCAAGCTTGATTGATTTAATTTAAGGATTAAATTATATTAATTTATCAATATATATTATATTAAATTAAATTAATTATTGTTGTATTTTTTCAACAAAATCTTGATCATTGAAAGAAGCACAAATCAATCTCATCCATTGATTTTGTGTAGTCCATGGATGTGGTCCATGGACTCCCAAAATACTATATAAGAAGAGGTACCCCTTGCTCTTCAAAGTTACAACAACACAACAAGAGAACAACATATGCTCTCTCTCATTCTCTACACGTCCTTTCTCTCTCATTGTGGCCGTCCACCATGGATCCCTAGATAGAGTCGCCATCGTCGTAGCATCGCCGTTATGCTGCTAGATTGGTTGCTCGTGGATCTCCATCTCCTTTAGTGCGCCTCGCTTGTGAAGAAGACATCGGATCTTGTGTGACGAGATTAGGAGATTCGCCACTTGGATCATCAACATGGATTGCGAGGAGCACGCGTTTCATCAACACGCTCGCAAACATCTCCTCCGTCAGATCAGACTTGAGACAATAGGTCTCTTCATTTAGAGACTCAATCACAACCATGATTCAAGAGGTAAACCTAATACTTGTTTGTGGTTTAGATGAGACAATCCGAGAAGTGTTCTTGGATCATGTGGTTTCATCGCTTGAAAAAAGTTAAATTCTGCTACCTCGAGCGACTAGTGCGATTAGTCGCTCCTGATCGCATACGATCCAATCCTTACACTTCCATGATGCACTTAAGGATCTTACCATATCTACCAAGTTTATCATAGGAGGCCCCAATTTGTGTATGAGTTGGTTATTCATCTTTTGCTCATGACTTACAGCTTGTTGATCTTCCAAAAGTTGGTAACCTACATGCTGCAAGTTCGGATGGTCCTTTTACCTCATTTATAATGTCTGTACAGATTATTTCATTAAGAAAAAGAGATAGAAGTTGTACATTGTACTCTGTCTCTCATTATTTGCTACTTACAAATTATCTAGTGATGATGCACATTTTAACCGATACTTTGATGCCTGCTTATGTTCCAAAATATTACTATGTAGATTTGCAAGACACATGGAAAAATCAAGCTGTGGATGATGAAAAAGATGCTCATCTCAAGAGGAATGTGGGATTTTGTCCTTCGCTTCAAAAGTGTGACTTCCTTTTTATGTGGATGAGTTTTCACTCCAAGCACACACCTAATGGATCTCTTGATAGAAGGCCTTGGAAGGGGCTAATGGTTTTACCCAAATCTATGCATTAATTACTTGGAGACTTTCTCATTAGGGATAAAAATGAAGTTTACCCATATTCATTGTAATAACAATGTATGTAGTAATAATGTATTTATGGTATTATCACAATCTTTCGTCTCCTTTTTATGTGTAAGCCTAATATGGCATCTATGCATCCTAACAGGGTAGTTTCCTTTCACTTCTAGGGTCTCCACTCTATATAAAGAGAACCCTAGGGCACATAATAATTAATATGCTCATTTCATTTTCACATGGTATCAGATAGAATGTCTTATATCAGAGCTTTGAGGCCTTCTTGAAACCCTACCCAATGCCAAGCCTCTCTTGCTCTCTCTCTTACGCAAAGTTGTCCTATGTACATCTCTTAAGAAAAAAGTTAGAACCTTTTAAATGATTCAAGCAAGACACAGAGAAGTAATGACAAAGATTGGAAAAAAGATTCACACAACAAAACTCTAATGACTGTAACAGGGTGTATGTTGTCATACTTACGTTTCTTAAAGAAATTTTGGGGAGAAGCAGTGTTGACTGCTAACTTCATACAAAACATGCTAAGGTACTGGTAGAATCTTGGTCTCGGTGATTACTAGTAGAATCTTGGTCTCGGTGATTAATGACTTTTTTCTTTGTATTGTAATCTTGTGAATAAATGGTGAATTTTTTTGAGTATGAGAGATGAAGTAATAGGGGTTTCCCCTCGGCGGTGACAATTGGTGACATTTGGAATGATCACCGTCTCCCTCTTCGATGCTCTCTTCTCCTCACTAGGGCTTGTATTGATTCCACCACCCATGCTTTGGCATTGCACTCTGTGTGCATCGCCTATGGTTCACCCCCCTTGGCCCTGCTATTGCACGTGGTTGGGTGAAGTCTACTGTAATGGGTTTTACAACAGAATTGTTGTAATTATTTTTTTGCGATTTTCATTTTGAGTATCCAAACTTATGGATTATATCTTCTACTAATGTTCCATATATCCTCCAAATTTCCTTCAAATCCGAGGTCATTTGTTATTTTATCTTAATGTTCAAAGATCTGGTTGACATTTAAGCAACTTAAATCCCATTTAGAAAAGAATCGAATTTTCGATCACTAAGATAAAATAACAAATAATTATGGGAAAATGCTTTGTTGTTGTTGCAAGGTAAACTAGTAAATGACCTCAGATTTGAGTGAAACTTGGAGGATATGCGGAACATTAGTAGAAGATATAATCCATAGATTTTAAAAATGAAAATCACAAAAAAGAGAGAGAATTACAACACCTATGATGTAAAACACATTATAGCAGAGGATCCTTTTCCACGTCGATGACCCAGTTGGGGCCTAATGCACTAACAATGTGGTAGGGACTTCTATTAGAGTTGTGGCTTTGGGTCTTGAGATTGTGGGGTCTACGAGACCTTGAAGATGGACATGGGGGATGGCAGGTGATGATCCATCATAGAAAATGCCAGAGCATGTTTCTCTAAAGATTGTGGTCCATTACTCAATTGTAAGCCTTGGGACCATCGAGATGTGAATGCAAGATGTGTAGGGAGTGGCGGCCTTGTGAGGCATCTCTCATGTAAAAGAGGATCCTCAGCTGTTACATCACACACTATAATGCAGGGATATGTTGGATGACGATTGGACGACCCAAGATCCGTGCCAAACATCCCTGGCCCCCTATGAGGATCACTCAATCCTCATCCAATAGATCCCCTACGTTACAGCAGACCATCCTCCTCTCATGTAGGCACAGGAGACTTTAGTGAACATTGAGATACCTCTGACTTGACACCAGAGACTTCTCAAAAGTCACAACTTGTAGAGGAGACCCATTCATATTGTAGGTAGCCCCTACAGATGCGTCCACGGTTCAAGTTCCTCACATCCTTATTGCTTCCTCATCATCTTGCGATGAAGCAGTGGAAGGAGCAGATAGATACATATGGCATTTCCTTCCAGTGGATTTTGCTGGGGACGTTGTCCCCTCAGAAAATCTATGTCTTTGTTCTTGGGCTGATGGTGGAGCAGGAAACTCTTCTCTCGAGTTTGGATGTTGCGGAATTTGACGTGGAGTGGATGTACGCTTGTTTTTGCAACGATGTTGTGGTTTGCAGTCAACCGATGCTTATGCCAGATCTCTGGCCTGCTTTTCACCTCTTGATTGCTATACTTGATTCATGCTGCATTGTTGGGTCAAAGGAGAGTGGATTAGATTGTTTCTAATGGCCTACGATCGAGAGAAGGCATTGACATTGTGGTGGCACTAGAGGGTTTCCATTTGGAGCAGGTTCTTGAGACCACACATATAGCAAGTTGGACGACTTTCCTACTGTGTTTGATTGGGTGCTTCCTCTATTAGACGTCCCTGGACCGCCGTCTGTGGTTGTTTGTGACGGTTTGCACTATAAGTCGATGGTTAAGAATGTGGCAAATATCGAGGCGATTCTTGTGCTCGTCTCTTTGGATCCTGGTAGGGTGGCGGTCCGTGGGCTTGTGGAATCTATTGATTTGCTTGACACAATGCACGAGGATCCTAACATGATGCATGCAGGTGAAGGATATGGAACAATCCTTAAGCGCATCTTGGAAGCGTGAGGATCGTATCATATACGATCAACAACCACTAGTCGTACTAGTTTTTCTATGCAACGAAATTTAAAAAATTTTCGTGCGATGAAACCACATGATCCAAGAACACATCATGGATCCTTTCATCTAAACCACATAATATATAAAGGAATACCTCTCATAGCGTGGTTGCGATTAACCCTCTAAGAAAAGAGACTTCCTGTCTCAAGTCTGATCTTTGGACGAGACGCTTGCGAGCGCGGGGATGAGTCGCACGTTCCTCGCAATCCAAGTTGTTTATCCAAGCAAGGGAACTCCTGATCTCGTCGCATGAGATCGTACGTCTTCTTTGCGAGCAAAACACACCAAAGAAGATGGAGAACCAAGGGCGATCGTGACGACAACACAACAACGATGCAACGACTACTGCTTCTTCCCTCTAGGGTTTGGGTGGACGCCTACCCAAGGAGAGAGAGGGAAAGGGCGTGAGAATGAATGAGAGAGAGAGAGAGCATGTTGTTGTTGTAACCAAGAAGAGCAAGGGGGCCCTCTTCTTATATAGGGTTTGGGAGTCCATGGATCATAATTCATGGACTACACAAAATCAATGGATGATATTGTTTTGTGCTTCTTTCAATGGCCAAGATCTTGTTGTAAAAAAACAACAATAATTGATTTAATTTAGATTAAATATATATGATAAATCAATATAATTTAATCTTAAAATTTGATCAATCAAAATAAGGAGATAATGGAATGGAAATCACACTCTTCCATATAATAGAGTGGACGACCACCCTTTCCTAATAGGATTAGGTGTCCATTGACGAGTCCGAAAAAGCCGCGTTAAGAATGTGTTTTTAACGTTAGTTCGTGAAAATAATTAGAGTCGTTCGTTGTAGGCGGCGGATCGGAAACAGTCAAGAAATAACCACAATTTTTAATCAAATTTAATCAAGTGGTTTTTATGTTTATTTTACTTGGGCAAGTCCCAAGGTCGATCACAAGGAGGCAAAGGAACAACCTAGAGTTGTGTCTATCCAATTTTTAGTTCGGTTTTCAAGGCGGTCTTTTTTTTTGGAATTTTTCAATGCAATATGAGATGCAAAATGCAAATTCGGCCTATTTTAGGGACTAAAATGTGAATTTCAATCAAACGATGTCCGAAAAATACGAAACTTGGCCACAATGTAACTGACGATGAAATGAATGCACTGTAATATTTTTGGAATTTTTAGATGCTATATGAATTTTTTTATGAATTTTTAAGTGCAAACAAATTAATTTTCAATATTTAATTTTAATAAATATTAAACCTACTTATTTTTTAGAACTAAAATTATCTAAGATCTATCACTAGGTAATTGATCTTAGAAAAATCCTAGACCTTAAAAATGTGGGATTTAATACTTATTAAAATTAAAATAGTGAAATATGCAAAATGATTTTTACAAAGCAAAATATGCATGCAAATGCAATGATTTTTGGGCACAATGTTAATCGAAATGATCTCTACAATATGGGATTTTTGGGGAATTTTTAGACTAACGATTAATTAATTATGAATTTCCGAGCACAGATTGGGCAAAATATTCCAATTTCCACAAAACAATTATTTATTAATCAACCGTAAGTCACAAAAATGTCCACAGCGTGTCAAAATGTAGAGAATTAGTCAATGAACATCATGCTATTTTTGGATTAATTAAATAATGTAGAGAAAAAGTCCAAGCTAAGGTGGGAACACAGGGGTACCGATGCAAATAAATATAAATAAAATAAATACAGATGCAGTAGGGGATTTGAATGAAATTACCAATAATGCGGGGAGATTTTCTGCAAATTTCCAAGAGGTCACGTGCTGCGCACGTGACCCTTGGTCGGCTGGGACTTGTGCGTAATAAGGGGGACCTCCGGGGGTGTGGATGTAAATTACCCACGGTCACGTGCCCGACACGTGACCTGGGTAACGTACGGCAGAAGTTCCCCACGCACGCGCTTCGCGCGTGCTGGGGCCTCGGGCTCCGAGCCCGGCGGTGAGGGACGCGAGGGAGGCGTCCTGGTGGTTGACTCCGGTGTCGAGCGGGTGCCCAGGCGAGGTATCGGCGAAGCGACTGGAGGCGAAGCCGGTGAAGGTGAAGCTCGATGGCGCAAGGCGGAGCGGAGCTCCGGTGGCGTGGGCGACAATTGCTGTTGACGGGGGAGAGGCGAGCAGTGGTGGCGCTCCGAGCTCCGACGGAGTAGCTAGAAGATAGAGTCGGTGGTGGGCGTTGGTGTAGAAGCTGACCGAGGAGCGGAGGCGTCCGGTGAAGATTGGTCGTCGGTGGACCCAATGGCCGACACACGGCCGGCGGGCCTCGGTGCAGTGGGTGAAGTCGGCGGCGATGGCGATGTCGAGGAAGCTCCTGACGACTGAGGGAATGACGATAGTGATGCGTGCGATATTGTAGTCGGTGACGGGTGTCGGAGTTAACCGATGGCATGGCACGGATGTCGTTGCCGTCGATGAAGCTCGTTGGTGAAGACGAGGATGTGGATGGGGTTGCCAGTGAGGGCGATGGGGTTGAAAATGGAGATGAGGGATGGAGCTCTGAGCGGAGCAAAGATGCTCGGAGGTGGAGAGATAGAGAGAGAGCGGGAGAGAGAGAGAGAGGAGGAGGGATACCTGGAGGAGATGGAGGCTCGACGGCGACGAGCGGCCGGAGCGAAGCAACGCCTGGAGGAGCTAGCTGCGACGAGGAGGGTACCCTCGGATCACGCCGGCGTCGAGGTCTGTCACCACCTAGCGGGGTCAATCGGCGGATGCCTTGGACTGGGGGCGGCCGAGGTTCTTTTATAGAGAGAGAGGGAGGTGGCCGGTGAGAGATGGTTGGCGAAGATAGCGGAGGTGGTTAGGGTCATCGGTGCGGTCAAAGGGCGGCGGAGAGGTGGTTGGGTAGCGTCGTTGAAGGCCGTGATTTGCGGCGGAGGTTACGGTGCGGGCGATCCGTTGCGAAATTGGGGGAGACGGATCCGGAGGAGGAAGATGGACTCGGGCCGTTCGATCAAACGAGATCGAACAGCCACGCGAATGCCACGTGGCGGGGAATGTTGAGAAGAGACCGGGGGCGCACGTGCAGTGCGCGTGCGGGGATGGCACGTGCGCTGCACATGCGTGGTTTTTAATTTTAAATTTTTTTTAAACGAAAGTTAAAAAGGCCAAAAAACAATGACACGTGGCGGCCTCTAGGGCTGCCACGTGTCACCTCCAGAAAAATCGAAAATAAAACCTCTTGTAAAATCGCTAAAAAATAGCAAATGACCTCAGATCGAAAAAGTTCCTTCACGAAAAATGCTCGTCTCGGCGAGATCTACAACTTTTATGAAGACATCAAAGCCAAATTCGGTCAAATGTGAAAAGTGAATTTTTGGGGTATCCCATGTACATAGAATACCTTGATTTTTGGGTTTTCTAATTTTTTTGTCATTTTTAAACAAGATAAAAATCCGTAAAAAATATGAAAAAAACAAAGATAAATAAAAGACACCTAATTCAAATTTTTTTGGACTTTTATTAATAAAGAAAATATATACAAAAAATACAGGTCAAAAGCCGCGAAAATATACAATGTACGACAGAGGCCCAAAACCCAACTTTCACAAACGAGCTCCGATTCACTTGAACTTGGTCTTGTTTTGAAGGTAATTGAATGTATACTAGTTCAAAAGTGAGTAGGATCAAATCGGACACTGGATGGATAAGATATGGGGCTTTTAGTCCGAAAATCCTGAAACTAGGGTTTGAGTTTTTGGTCCACTTAACCGGGTTAGTTATTTTTTTGTATTTTTTATATATATCTTGTTAGTGATGTGCACACAGTGGAGGTAGTTTTGGGTTATGCGGTGTCAGTATGGAGGAGTTAAAAATAGGGGAAGTTAGGCTATTTACAGGTCATTTTTGGCTTGGATTTTTGGCTTCTTTTTTTATGCAGAAATTAATGCTAAAATGCAAAACTTATGGAATCATGCCGGAATGCTAATTATGCGAAATAAATGCAGAAATGCAGTTGATTATGAGGGACTTGAGCCTAATTAATGAGACTTAGAATGATGAATCTGCGATTCATCATCCCCCTATACTTAAACCATGCTCGTCCCTGAGCATCAAAAGAAATGCCATGAAGTGAAATGAGACTGGGTTCCGTACCAAGACCATGAACTGAAGGTGAAAGTGAAACTAAACTCGACCTTTGGATTAATAATGTGGCGGAACTTCTGTGAGACTTAGGATTTTAAAATCAACAGCCCTCAAGTTCTACACATCATTGACACAGTTTCGGCTCAGAAGTCATCTTAGATCAATCCTCTTCCCAAAGTATACCCTGTGAACAATGAATAACCGACTCTTGTGTGTGAAGGGTTTTAGCTCTTCCCATTCAGAATGCCAGACTACCGTGCTCCTCTCCTTTCCAGTAACTCGTCCTCGGGGAGTCAGGTATTTCCTTCTAAGGTCTGTCGTGCTGTGTTCACAATCGAATGAGGGAGAAGATAGAAGAAAGAGAAAAGAACTGGAGGGTGGCCAGTGTAGTCACCTCTCCTTGTGAAGATGGCCAGTGTAGCCGGGTCTCCACCAAGATCTGCAGGTTTTTGAAGCTTGGACCTTTTTGGTCGGATTTTTATTTGGTAGAATGCTTCTATGTATTTGGAATTTTTGGTGGTTCTGCTTGGATCTTGTTGTGCCCCTACGGATATAGAATCTTTTTGTTCCGTACATTTTTTGGAGTCTTAGAAATAATTGTGCCCAGCCGTCCATCCCTTTTCCGAAGCTTTATTTCAACCCGTACTCCGGTCTTTAGATTTCCACGCTACCAGAAAAGAGACTCACACAGTCTTCCAACATCCCGTCTGGGTTGAGCTAAGTGCATGGTGGGAGAGTGCGAATTAATTCCCTATTCCAGAGTTGTACCCAGAACGAAGAGACCAGGTTAGACACTAAGAGTCAAACGTTGTACATTTTCATGTGGAACTTAAGGAATTAAGTCAAAAAGACCTGAAGCTCTTAAAATCCTATTTCTCGGTGAAGTTCCTCTGAAAAATTAGGTGGATTAAGGTCAAGTCCAGACCACTCTCGGTTTCGGCTCATAACTCGGTTTAGAACCCAATGACTTTTCACAGATGCAAATGCATGTGATGTTGGATGGAGTGCAGGTGCATGAAATGCAGACACTTTTTTTATCTTTATTTTTTTTTCACATTTTATGCAAGGGAGTTTTTTTTAGTCAAAAATTTTGGGCAAGTCAGTGTTAGTAGCAAAACTTTTTTTTTAAGTTAGTACCCACCCCGTAAATACATATAGACTTACGCGCAAGTACGAGATATGGGTAAAATATATACAAAGTATATATACAGACCCCCTATACTTAGCGAGTGTTGTGTCCTCAGAGCACAAGAAGCGTAAAGAAGACATAGCTCGGGCTAAGCATAAGAGAGTGAGAAAAAAGAAAAAAGGAAAAAATGAAAAGAAAAGCGGTCAGGAAATGAGGAGAATATATACAGGTGGATGATGGTTCCCCCTATACTTAGGCTGTGGACATCCTAAGTATGGAAGAAGGGTGAAAATGGAGCAATTAGGAGTCAGGAGAAGAATGATATATACAGATGGCATCGGTCCCCCCCTATACTTAGGCCTTGGCCTAAGTAACGGAAGAAGCTGTACAAGGAGGCTGATGTGGTCGGGAGGGAGGGTGGGAATGATCAGATAGATTTTCAATGTCCTCGCTCTGCGTGAAATAGATGACCTCGACTTGAACTGTTTGTTCTTTGGGTAATTCAATGTATGACTTCAGGATTTGTCCATTTACCGAGAACGGTTGTGCATTCTCTTTGAGTTCGGCATTATCTACGCTTCCATTGGTATGCACATCGATTACAATGTAGGGACCCGTCCATTTTGATTTTAGTTTCCCATGAAAAATCTTCAACCGAGCATTAAACAACCATACTTTCTGTCCAGGGACAAAGGTCTTCTCTCGAATGTGTCTATCATGCCATCTCTTGACCTTGTCCTTATAAATCACACTGTTGTCATATGCTCGATTTCGGATTTCAATTAGCTCATTCAGATTTAAGTCTCGACATAGTTTCCCAAGGTGACAACTCCAATTCAACTTTTTGATCGCCCATTCAGATTTGTGGATCAATTCTACAGGAAGATGACATGGCTTGCCATAGATCATCCTAAAAGGTGAAGTACCGAGTGGAGTCTTATAGGCTGTCCTATAGGCCCATAGAACTTGGTCCAACAGTGTTGACCAATTCTTCCTATCGGGACGAACCAACTTCTGGAGAATGCTCTTCACCTCTCTATTAGAAACCTCTGCCATGCCGTTAGATTGTGGATGATACGGGTTGGCTATTCTATGCTCAAATTTGTACTCCTTAGCCAAAGATCTCATCTCCCTGTTCACGAAGTGGCTACCTCCATCAGAAATCAATACTTTTGGTATCTCGAACCTCGCAATGATGTTATCTTTGATAAACTTACAGAGGACTTTGCTATCTGCGGTTCGGGTTGGAATAGCCTCTACCCATCTTCATAAATAATCCACCGCTAACAAGATGTACTCAAATCCATTGCTGTTGGTAAAGGGACCCATAAAATCAATCCCCCATGCATCGAAAACATCACAGAAAATCATTGGTTGCATGGGCATTTCATCTCTATATCCCATAGTCCCTCCCATTCTTTGACAAATCGGGCATGACCGTACAAATTCATTAGCATCCTGAAATAAGGTCCGCCAGTAAAATCCACATTGGAGTACCTTGTGCGCGGTTCTCTTTCCCGAATGGTGTCCTCCAGCCTCGAGAGAATGACAGTGTGTGAGGACACTCTGATATTCCTCCTGAGGAATACATCTTCTCCAGACACAATTCGGTCCTTCATAGAAAAGGAAAGGATCGTCCCAATGGTATTTTCTCGAATCTGACTTTAATCGATCAATCATTTTTTTGGTCCAGCCATAGGGAACCTTCTTGGAGACAAGATAGTTCACTATGTCGGAATACCATGGGGTTGAATCAATGACGCAAACCGATTCGTCTGGAAAAGTCTCCTTGATTGGTCCAATATCAGGATGATCGTTTTGCTCGATTCGGGAAAGGTAATCAGCAACAACATTCTTTATTCCAGGTTTATCCTTAATCTCCAAATTAAACTCCTGGATTAACAAGATCCATCTCAAAAGTCGTGCCTTGGCATCCTTCTTATCCATGAGATATCGGATTGCTGTGTGATCTGTGAAGATTGTCACCTTGGAGCCCAATATGTATGATCTGAATTTTTCCAGGGCCCAAACAACCGCGAGCATTTCCTTTTCAGTCACTGTATAATTTCTCTGTGCAGGATCCAACACTTTGCTCGCGTAGTGAATCGCATAAGGAATTCCATCTCTTCTTTGTCCGAGTACCGCTTCGACAGCAAAATCCGATGCATCAGTCATGATCTTGAAGGGAAGAGACCAGTCGGGAGCTTGTAATATCGGCGATTCACATATTTTCTTTTTCAGGAGCTCGAAGGCCTCTAGACATCTGTGGTTTACAATAAACTCGGTGTCTTTTCCTAAGAGCTCAGTCAGTGGGCGGGCGATCTTTGAAAACTCTACAATGAACCGTCGATAAAATCCAACATGCCCTAAGAACGACCTCACTGACTTGACGTTGGTTGGTGGCTCAAGTTTCTTGATCACATCCACCTTGGCAGGGTCCACCTCCATTCCCTTTTTGGAGATGACGTGCCCCAACACGATACCCTCAGTCACCATAAAGTGACTCTTCTCCCAGTAGAGTACCAAATTAACCTCCCTGCATCTCTGAAGGACTCGGTCCAAGTGTGCTAAGCATGTATCAAATGAATCACCATGAACCGAGAAGTCGTCCATGAAGACTTCCAGGAAATCACCAACCATTTCGACAAATACGGCAATCATGCACCGCTGAAATGTGCCTGGAGTATTGCAAAGCCCGAATGGCATGCGCTTGAATGCATAAGTGCCGAAGGGACATGTGAATGTGGTCTTTTCCTGGTCCTCGGGAGCGATAGCTACTTGATTGTAGCCGGAGTACCCATCAAGAAAACAGAAGAATGCTTTCCCTGCAAGTCTCTCCAATATTTGATCAATGAATGGCAGTGGAAAGTAGTCTTTCTTGGTCGCAGCATTCAGGCGCCGGTAATCGACACAGACGCGCCACGACGTGGGTACTCGGTCGTGATCTCTACCCCTTCCTCGTTGGTAACCATCTGGATTCCCGACTTCTTCAGGACGACATGAAGGGGGGCTACCCACTTGGAGTCAGAAATGGGGTAAATAAATCCTGCTTTGCACCATTTCTCTATTTCTTTCTTCACTACTTCCCGAAGATTGGGGTTTAATCTTCTCTGAAATTCACGGGAAGGCCTTGCATTATCCTCAACATAAATTTGGTGCGAGCAGAGAGCGGGGTTTATTCCTACGAGATCCGACACAGTCCAACCTATGGCTTTTCGATTTCGCTCAAGGACTTCGATTAGTCTGGATTCTTGGTCCACTGTTAATGATGAGCTAATGATCACAGGGAATTTTTCTTTGGGTCCATTGAGGAATGCATACTTCAGTGTGGGAGGAAGTGGCTTCAGCTCTGGCAATTCTGAATCGTCGATCAAGGCTGGCTGAATGACTTTTGCTTCTGGCTCAGTATCGGTTGGCGGTGAATCACTGTGTGAGATGTTGGCTACCAATTCCGAAGAAAAGTGAGTCGGATCGATAGAGGAGAATGGTAATTCGGCCAGAGCCGCGTCCGACTCATCATCGATTGACTGTCCCAAAGGTGATGTGATTGACAAATCCAAGAGGATTTCTGTGTTGTCAAGTGTGTGATAATCTGGGGGTCTAGAAGTCTCAGAGATTGCATCGTGTATTATTTCTTCTTCTGAGGATGTGCTTTCTACCTGTATGTCTGGCAGTTGGTCCCATGGCCCAGTGGTTCTGAGGAGATTGCATTCTGATGTTTCGGCATCTTCAGTTGTGGATTCGGAGTCTGGCCTTTGCCACTTTGTTTGTTTCATCTCCAAGTCCACTTCTCTGCCTGGAGAACGGAATTTCATCATGCCAGTTCCGTAGTCGAATACGGCCTTAGCGGTTCTTAAGAAAGGTCTTCCGAGAATGATTTGTGATTCCTTCCAATGGTTCGATGTCTTCATGTCCAGGACAGTGAAGTCTACTTTGTATTCTGTGCCCTCGATAATGATGATGACATTCTTCACTTCTCCCTTAGGTCTTTTAGTGGATTTATCTGTAAATTGGAGTAAAGATGATGATTTCTTTAGAGGGCCCAACTCCAATCGATAATATAAGGCTAAGGGTAGAAGGTTTATGGAAGATCCATTGTCGAGAAGTGTGCGTGTGAATGCTATGCCGCCAATGTGACTCTCCACATAATGGGCGCCCAGATCCCTTTTCTTTCTTGGCAGATGCTGGTTTTTGACGTACTTGGTGGTGGCAACTGTCAAGATATGAGTCTCCACGAATTGACTTGTTCTCTTTGTACGAGTCCTGGTAGGAGTGCATTTTGCCTTCAAGTATTTCTGAAAGGCTGGATTACCGGCCACGTACTGATCAAAGGATACTTTGACTGTGATGTTTTGTTGGCAGAATTTTTCCATGACTGGGTCATCTTTGATGTTTTTCTTTTGTTTTTCTTTCTTTAGGGCATGGGGGAAAGGAATGGAAGCATTTGAGACAAGAGATAGAGGATCAGAATCAAAAATAAGAGCATCTTTATTCGATTTGGAGTTTTTATTACAATCATAATAATCAAAATCAGGTTGCTGAAAAGGTGACAAAGGTATTTTTGCAGCAACTAGAGGTTCAAGGTCCTCTGCAGACTCCGTAGATGCTTTCCCTTTATCTACTGCTGGGATCTTCAGGCGTCCTTCATCTTCCTCCTCGGAAACATCCTCCGGTTGATCTTCTGAGTCTTCATGGTCTGATTCCCTTGCCCGGTCAGGTACGACCACGATCCTTCCGCTCCTGAGTGACATGGCATTGATTTTGTCAAACGAAAGGATCTCCTGTTCAGATGTGGAAAAGTCTGGATAGTATACATGGTTATTGTGTTGAGATGCGTTGAATTTGTTCAAGCTATTGGGGTTAGCTTGAACCTGGGCGGGAATGGTTGTGGCTGGAGCTGCTTGCTCATCCTTCCAACGGGACAAGCGGTTGACATCAACCCGTAGATCTTGCAGCTCATTTCGGAAATGACGAAACTCTTCAAGTATTTGTCTCTGGATGTCGATCGGTTCTTCTGGGGGTTTGGATGACTGAGCTGATTGTCTAGGGGCTTGAGATTGTTGATGGTATTGCTGAGGTTGGTTCTGGCGATTGTAGGGTTGCTGCTGCTTCGGCTGCAGGAACGATGTAGTGTGTTGTGGAGAAAATGCGGCATTACAGAAAGTGGGTGGGCGCTGATAAGTCTGACGGTCTCCCATGTTACCCTGTCGGGTAGTGTCCTGGGTGTACCAGATGCCATTCACTTCAAATGTCAGAGGCGGGGCTTCCTTGACTGTCTCAGTCGGTGGGGGCGGCTGTTGGGAAAATTGGGCGTGGGATTGATCGTGAGCCCATGGTTGTTGTTGCTCTGCTCCTGGTTGCTCCTGGATATGATGCACATGATATATCGGGACAGTAGGTGCACTAGGCATCCCCATCTTGGACACCTTCTCGGTGAGTTCCTCCATCTGCTTTGGGAATTGCGAAATCCTACTGTCGATATCGTTCATTCTCTTGTCCACAATTGTCAATTTATCAGAAATAAAGTGCATGCTTGGAATCAAGTCCTCAGCTATTTCTGCCACCGTCTGCTTCCCGCCTTTGGCTTGAAGGGTATTCAGGGAATCAGTGTATGCTCTACTGGCAATTTGAGACCGGCTTGTTTCTGCCATCTGCTCCAGTATTTTCCAGACGGTCTCAGCTCCACGTGATGTGTAATTCCCTCCGTAGGCAGCACTAACTAACCCTTGAGTCTCGTGGTTGAGGCCAGAGTAGAGTGATTGGACTAGGATGTTGTTGTCCAGATCATGGTAGGGACATTTTTGTAGCAGGTCCTTAAACCTATCCCATGCCTCACAGAGTGGTTCATTGGGCATCTGAGAGAAACTGGTGATGCGGGTCCTCATTTGATTGGTCCGGCTCAAGGGGTAGAATTTCTTCAGAAAGAGGTTTTTGAACCTCTCATAAGTCATCACAGTCGCCCCCAAATTTTTCACCCAGTAGTCTGCTTTCCCTTTCAAGGCGAAAGGTAGTGCAGTGAGACGAATGTAGTCTTGGCTGACTTGTGGGTGCCTCAGATTAGAACATATCAGCTCCAGGTCCCTCAAGAATTCATATGGCTCCTCAGTCGTATTACCATGGAATTGAGGTAATTGACTAACAAAATGTGGCTTTAGTTCATAGTGGATCTCTGGCTGCGATGGCTGCAAATAGTTCCATACTCTGTACTGTCCAAGGTTATATGCGGCTTCCATTGGCACTTCTCCCCCAGCATTCATTTGTTCGAGGTGCTCTCTCAGTAGCTGCTGTTGCTGCTCAGATGCAGCCAGTCTCGCGAATATCATCTTCATTGGATCTTCATTAGGTTCATCTTCAGGGTCTTTCTTGGAAGGTATCTTGGGTGGCATCTCTTTTTCTTTATCTGGAGAATATAAAGGATTTGAGTTAATAGATTGGAAAGAATTGATGTAACAGTTATCCTCGATCTTTTGTGGTGAGAAATAGACAGGGTGGGTCTGTCCTCCTTCTAGGAGGAAGAAGGAATAGGGTTCTTGGGAAGGGTTTCCCGGAGGCCAAGCAGGTCCAGAGTAAGAGTTTCTCTGGGCTTTTGGGGAGTTTGTGGTAGAGAGAGACGAGCCTGAACAAAAATTACCACAGTCCTCCATTCTCGGGGTCAACAAGATGTTTTATGATGTAGACACAATTGTGTGGTATTCGTTGATGAACTATTTTCTACGCACAAACAAACACAATACAAGGGTTGTTTCACCAACTCAACTCAAAGTGAAGACCGTAAGGGTCCGGTCAATTATCTTGTCAGTTTTAATTGGTGAGAATTCAAGTCTTGCAAGCCGTTTAAACGAGCTGTTAGGTTTGGAGCTGGGCTCTATCCTAGTGTGCGTCTCTCTCCTCGCTGCAAGATAAAATCAAACAATGTCGGGGTTGCTCTCCCGCAGAAATTCTTGATTTTATGGATTTTTTAGATCGGCTTTATTTAGCAGTCCCACTTTTATTGAGGCGATCACTGAAGAATTTAGATGAACACAAATACACGTCTACCGTCCAGTCCCAATTTCCTTTAGATTTATGTGATAAAACAAGAGAGAGGAATTAGGGAAAAACTGATGCACGCGGAAAACTATGATGAATGCTCAGTTAGAAGACTTACAGTGCCTCCTCACAATCTCCATGTGGGATGCAATATGGAATTTTTAAAAATTTATACTAAATGCGTGCAAGCCGATAAAAACCGCACCTAAGCAGAAAGTTCTATTAGCGGGAAGAATTGAGTTGAATTTGGCTAAGTTGAACGATCTAATGTGCGTCTCAGTTAGAGTGCAGTGTGGCTTAAGATCCTACGAGCACAATCAAAAAATAAAATTGCTCTGAGAGCCGTATGTGCAGGTCTATCCTAATCGCCACTCAAGTCGGGCCCCACCCTCTCCGGAGAGTGAAACAGGCCACGACACACCACAAATAAAGTTCAAGGTCTTTTTACACACGCAAGAGTCCAAACGGACACCGCTATAAATGAGCAGAAATTAAAAACCTAGACTCGACTCGATCTTAATTTAATTGCGGTTTCTTCGGGTGTCGGTGAAGATGCGTCGGTTCCTTGAAAAACCGCTCCACGTGCGCCGGGTACCTCGCAAGAAAAATAAGAGAGAGAATGTAAGAGAGTGACTCAGAAAATAATCAAAAATAAAATAAATGATAGAAATGTTGAAAAATAAATACAAGAAATAAAATGGGATTTACAATGAAAAATTCGGGGGTCAGACTACCCGAATTCGGAAAACCGAACAAAAATTTTCAAAACAAAAAACTAAGCCGTTTGCCTCCCCGGCAACGGCGCCATCTGACGAGTCCGAAAAAGCCGCGTTAAGAATGTGTTTTTAACGTTAGTTCGTGAAAATAATTAGAGCCGTTCGTTGTAGGCGGCGGATCGGAAACAGTCAAGAAATAACCACAATTTTTAATCAAATTTAATCAAGTGGTTTTTATGTTTATTTTACTTGGGCAAGTCCCAAGGTCGATCACAATGAGGCAAAGGAACAACCTAGAGTTGTGTCTATCCAATTTTTAGTTCGGTTTTCAAGGCAGTCTTTTTTTTGGAATTTTTCAATGCAATATGAGATGCAAAATGCAAATTCGGCCTATTTTAGGGACTAAAATGTGAATTTCAATCAAACGATGTCCGAAAAATACGAAACTTGGCCACAATGTAACCGACGATGAAATGAGTGCACTGTAATATTTTTGGAATTTTTAGATGCTATATGAATTTTTTATGAATTTTTAAGTGCAAACAAATTAATTTTCAATATTTAACTTTAATAAATATTAAACCTACTTATTTTTGAGAACTAAAATTATCTAAGATCTATCACTAGGTAATTGATCTTAGAAAAATCCTAGACCTTAAAAATGTGGGATTTAATACTTATTAAAATTAAAATAGTAAAATATACAAAATGATTTTTACAAAGCAAAATATGCATGCGAATCCAATGATTTTTGGGCATAATGTTAATCGAAATGATCTCTACAATATGGGATTTTTGGGGAATTTTTAGACTAACGATTAATTAACTATGAATTTCCGAGCACAGATTGGGCAAAATATTCCAATTTCCACAAAACAATTATTTATTAATCAACCGTAAGTCACAAAAATGTCCACAGCATGTCAAAATGTAGAGAATTAGTCAATGAACATCATATTATTTTTGGATTAATTAAATAATGTAGAGAAAAAGTCCAAGCTAAGGCGGGAACACAGGGGTACCGATGCAAATAAATATAAATAAAATAAATACAGATGCAGTGGGGGATTTGAATGAAATTACCAATAACGCGGGGAGATTTTCTGCAAATTTCCAAGAGGTCACGTGCTGCGCACGTGACCCTTGGTCGGCTGGGACTTGTGCGTAATAAGGGGGACCTCCGGGGGTGTGGATGTAAATTACCCACGGTCACGTGCCCGGCATGTGACCTGGGTAACATACGGCAGAAGTTCCCCACGCACGCGCTTCGCGCGTGCTGGGGCCTCGGGCTCCGAGCCCGGCGGCGAGGGACGCGAAGGAGGCGTCCTGGTGGTTGACTCCGGTGTCGAGCGGGCGCCCAGGCGAGGTATCAGCGAAGCGACTGGAGGCGAAGCCGGTGAAGGTGAAGCTCGATGGCGCAAGGCGGAGCAGAGCTCCGGTGGCGTGGGCGACAGTTGCTGTTGATGGGGGAGAGGCGAGCAGTGGTGGCGCTCCGAGCTCCGGCGGAGTAGCTAGAAGATAGAGTCGGTGGTGGGCGTTGGTGGAGAAGCTGACTGAGGAGCGGAGGCGTCCGGTGAAGATGGGTCGTCGGTGGACCCAACGGCCGACACACGGCTGGCGGGCGTCGGTGCAGTGGGCGACGTCGGCGGCGATGGCGATGTCGAGGAAGCTCCTGACGACTGGGGAATGATGATAGTGATGCGTGCGATACTGGAGTCGGTGACGGGTGTCGGAGTTAACCGATGGCGTGGCGCGGATGTCGTTGCCGTCGATGAAGCTCGTTGGTGAAGACGAGGATGTGGATGGGGTTGCCGGTGAGGGCGATGGGGTTGAAAACGGAGATGAGGGATGGAGCTCTGAGCGGAGCAAAGATGCTCGGAGGTGGAGAGATAGAGAGAGAGAGCGGGAGAGAGAGAGAGGAGGAGGGATACGTGGAGGAGATGGAGGCTCGAAGGCGACGAGCGGCCCGAGCGAAGCAGCGCCTGGAGGAGCTAGCTGCGACGAGGAGGGTACCCTCGGATCACGCCGGCATCGAGGCCTGTCACCACCTAGCGGGGTCAATCGGCGGATGCCTTGGACTGGGGGCGGCCGAGGTTCTTTTATAGAGAGAGAGGGAGGTGGTCGGTGAGAGATGGTTGGCGAAGATAGCGGAGGTGGTTAGGGTCATCGGCGCGGTCAAAGGGCGACGAAGAGGTGGTTGGGTAGCGTCGTTGAAGGCCGCGATTTGCGGCGGAGGTTACGGTGCGGGCGATCCGTTGCGAAATTGGGGGAGACGGATCCGGAGGAGGAAGATGGACTCGGGCCGTTCGATCAAACGAGATCGAACAGCCACGCGAATGCCACGTGGCGGGGGATGTTGAGAAGAGGCCGGGGGCGCACGTGAAGTGCGCGTGCGGGGATGGCACGTGCGTTGCACGTGCGTGGTTTTTAATTTTTAATTTTTTTTAAACGAAAGTTAAAAAGGCCAAAAAACAATGACACGTGGCGGCCTCTGGGGCTGCCACGTGTCACCTCCAAAAAAATCGAAAATAAAACCTCTTGTAAAATCGCTAAAAAATAGCAAATGACCTCGGATCGAAAAAGTTCCTTCACGAAAAATGCTCGTCTCGACGAGATCTACAACTTTCATGAAGACATCAAAGCCAAATTCGGTCAAATGTGAAAAGTGAATTTTTGGGGTATCCCATGTACATAGAATACCTTGATTTTTGGGTTTTCTAATTTTTTTGTCATTTTTAAACAAGATAAAAATCCGGAAAAAATATGAACAAAAACAAAGATAAATAAAAGACACCTAATTCTAATTTTTTTGGACTTTTATTAATAAAGAAAATATATACAAAAAATACAGGTCAAAAGCCGCGAAAATATACAATGTACGACAGAGGCCCAAAACCCAACTTTCACAAACGAGCTCCGATTCACTTGAACTTGGTCTTGTTTTGAAGGTAATTGAATGTATACTAGTTCAAAAGTGAGTAGAATCAAATCGGACACTGGATGGATAAGATATGGGGCTTTTAGTCCGAAAATCCTGAAACTAGGGTTTGAGTTTTTGGTCCACTTAACCGGGTTAGTTATTTTTTTGTATTTTTTATATATTCTTGTTAGTGATGTGCACACAGTGGAGGTGGTTTTGGATTATGCGGTGTCAGTATGGTGGAGATAAAAATAGGGGAAGTTAGGCTATTTACATGTCATTTTTGGCTTGGATTTTTGGCTTCTTTTTTTATGCAGAAATTAATGCTAAAATGCAAAACTTATGGAATCATGCCGGAATGCTAATTATGCGAAATAAATGCAGAAATGCAGTTGATTATGAGGGACTTGAGCCTAATTAATGAGACTTAGAATGATGAATCCGCGATTCATCATCCATCCACCCTTCTAATATGGAAGGGTGAGATTTCCATGCAATCTCATGAGATTGCATTACTCCTTGGAAATCTCGAAGATTTACAACAACACTTGTTGTAAATTATTCAATAAATATAATTCATAATTATTTTGTGAATATTGCAATCTTGCCATTGAAATTTGTGAATCACATTCATAACCCAAAATAAAAAATGATTTACATTTTCATTTAATTATATAATGTGAATCCAATTCACACCAATAATTAATCAACAAATATAAATCATAATAAGATCTCTCTAATACATTGTAAATCATATTTCTAATATATTATTAATACTTTGGATATTGTTATCCACATTATTCTTATCTATAATAATTAAATCACATTTAATTATATTGGATCATCATTCTCATGCATCCAAATAATGTGAATCAAATTCACATTACTCATGATAATTAAACCACAATTAATTATCCACTTCTCGATGCTTTTATATAATTCAACTATGGAATTATTCTTGAACCCTTTCAAGAATAATGCACTTTCTCCGTAGATACTTGGAGATAAGGACATGGCGATTATATGTTCCATGTATAGTGACTTGATATTGAGATCATATCTCAAATCCAGATCTCATGGACCTCTCATAGATGCTTGATTAAATCAAGACCGTAAATGTAATCTTCTCATTGCATATGAATCTCATTCAGATCAATGTCCAACACTTGGACCAAGATCAGATTACTTCTCTACTGAGAGGAGTCACTAAAATCCAAATCTGTTTCATCTCTCCCTCGGAATGGAAGCGTCATGGTTATAAAATCGTTTATGATAACATCACCCTCAGGTATTCCTAATACCTGTACATCCTACATACTGGAAGATCTATGATAAAACCCGAAGATATATATCAATTTTACATTGTCATCTTTAGGGTTTCATCATTAAGTTTCTCAATCTTGGTCATTGGGAATTGGTATCAATCATATGCTTTCCCAAAGCATTTATCATACCTACAAATTCTTGTCATGATTCCAAAACACGACGAACACACATGGAATTTTATCGGTCCCAATACCTCATGAGTAAGCCATGTCTTTCGGTTAACAAGTGAGCCTGTATGATCCTTTTGAGAGATCGTATTACTCATATGCCCTCATATGTACCCCAGTTTGTTGGTATATAGACCTTGATTAGGTCATCAACCTATTGATCTACCAAATGTACATACTTGTACATATAGCAACACATCTGTCTCTGGTCAAAGGATGCGTGCCTATATCGAGACAATATATGATATAGGACTTTGGTTATCTCGATCTCGTTAATTCAACTCTTTGACTTAACTAATTTGACACCTCTGAATCTCTATTCCTATGCAGAGGACCTGCATCAAGAGGTCAGTTAAATATCAGCCTAATAAGAAAGGATTGTCATCTCCTACTCAGATTGGAGATCATCTTCTTAACAATCATTTGTCGGTGCTTGACGAGTCCTCAATCTAACTCCTTAGATATTCATCCAAGCACCAGCTTCTATGATTCAATTATTGAATCAACAGTTGTATGATCATTAAGATGGACATGGTACATAAACCTAATTGTATAGAGGGCCCTTATAGTGCATTCATTCATTTAATCTCAGAAAGGGTGTGAAAAGAATTAATAACTTTTCTTGATAAATCAAACATTACAATAACATTTATTGTAGGAATGGTTAACCTCGGGCTCACATGGCTAACAATCTCCCACTAGCCCTCAGAACCATTCAGGTACAATCCTTAAACCCATACTCATTACATTCTGGTCGAAAACCTTCTATGTCAAAGGTTTGGTAAGAGGATCAACAATGTTGTTGGCAGAGGCCATCTTAGTGATGATGATATCACCACACTTTTGAATCTCCCGAATGATATGGTATTTCCTTTCCACGTGCTTGCTCTTTTGATGCCATCTAGGTTCCTTCGCCTGGGCAATGGCTCCTGTGTTATCACAGAGTAAATGGATGGGAGTATTAGAGGAAACTATGCCATGTTCCATGATAAACTTGCGCAACCACACCGCCTCCTTTGTAGCATCTGATGCGGCAATGTATTCAGCTTCTGTTGTTGAATCTGTTGTATTGTCCTACTTCTTGCTTCTCTAGCTCACAACATCACCGTTCAATAGGAACACAAACCCTGATGTCAACTTCCGATCATCTCTATCTGATTGGAAGTCTGAATCTGTGTATCCCAAGACTTGGAGATTACCATCTCCATAGACCAAGATGTAATCTTACATCCATCTTAGATATTTAAAAATGTTCTTTACTGTATTCCAGTGTTGTTCTCTATAGCAGGATTGGTAATGACTTACCACTCCCGCTACATGGCAGATATATGGTCTAGTACACATCATGGCATACATTAAGCTTCATATAGCTGATGCATATGGGCATCCAACCATGGCTTTCTTTTCCTCAACACTTTGAGGAGCCATCCCTTTAGATAGGTGGATACCATGTCTTAAGGGGAGGAAACCTTTCTTGGAACTCTCCATACAGCAACGTTCAAGAATTTTCTTAATGTACCCATGTTGTGATAATCCCAATATCCTCTTTTCTTGGTTTATGAACAAATTCGGACCCAAGATATAAGAGGCTTCTCCAAGATCTTTCATCTCAAAGATATGGGATAGCCAAATCTTAACATTGGTCATCATCCTTGTATCATTCCAAATGATAAGGATGTCATCTACGTAAAGCACGATGAACACAATGGTTCTCCCACTAAGCTTCTTGTACACACATGGTTCATCAGGATTATGCACAAAATCATAACTCTTTATGGTTTCGTCAAATTAGATGTTCTAGCTACAAGAAGCTTGTTTGAGCCCCTAAATGGATTTCTTTACCTTGCATATTTTACCTTCCTCAATTATAAAGCCCTGGGGCTGCTCCATATAGATATCCTCCTTGAGGTATCCATTGATGAAAGCTGTCTTGACGTCCATCTGCCAGATGTCGTAGTCAAGAGATGCATCGATAGCTAGCAGTATCCTGATGGACTTAAGCATGGCCACAGAAGAGAACGTCTCGTCATAGTCGATGCCTTCTCTCTGTGTGTAGTCTTCGACTACGAAACATGCCTTGGAAGTCTCTATTTTCCCATCAGGTCCCCTCTTTCTCTTGAAGATCCATTTACACCCAATAGATTTTACCCCTTTAGGTGGATCCTATAGGGTCCATACATCATTCTTATGCATGGAGTCAATCTCTGACTTCATTGCTAGCATCCATCTATCCATGTCATGATCCACGAGTACTTCATCAAATGAAGCAGGATCATTGTCAGTTTTTCCTGACACATGGAATCCATACCTTTCAGGTGGTGCAGCCACCCCCGAACTCCTTCGAAGAGGTATGGGTGTTTCATCTTTATTTATCTCTTCAGTTTCTAGTCCAGGAAGCTCAGAATCCTCCAGGGATCCAATGAGTTCCACTACATTTTGTCTTCACCCTTAAGGAAGTCATCCTCAAGAACTTTTACATCTCTAGAGACGAAAACCTTTTGGGTCTTAGGATCATAAAGCTGGTATCCAACACCATCTTTAACATACCCAATAAAGTAGCACTCACAAGAGACAGATTCTAGATTACTTGCATCCATGTTCTTCACATGGACCAAGCAACCCCAAATCCTCAAGTGTTTAACACTGGGTTTGGTTCCATACCACAGCCCATGAGGAGTCTTAGGTACATATGTGCTAGGAATCTTGTTCAGGATATATATCGCAGTCTCTACTGCATATCCTCAGAATTTAAGTGGTAAATGTGCATTGCTCATCATTGAACGGACCCTGTCCATGCTGGTCCTGTTGCGTCTTTCAGCAACACCATTAAGCTGGGGGGTTACAGGAGGAGTGAGATTGGAGACAATTTCATTCTCTTTAAGGTATTCCTTGAATTCATCTGAGAGGTACTCTCCACCTCGGTCAGACCGAATTCGTTTAATCTTTCTATCGGTTTGGTTCTCAACCAAAACCTTGAACTCTTTGAACTTTTCAAAGGTTTCAGATTTGTGACGTAGAGGGAAGATAAACCCGTATCGCGAATAGTCATCAATAAATGTCAAATAATATTGATATCCATTTCGTGTCGCAGTACTGAAGGGACCAAATACATCGGTATGTATAAGGTCAAGAATACCTTCGCATCGTGTAACCTTGTTACGTAAAGGCATCCTAGTCATTTTACCTCAAATACAATGTTCACAGGTTGGTAAAGATTGAACCTGCAGAAAATCTAAGGGTACATCCTTTATCAATCTATTGATCCTATCAATAAATAAATGACCAAGCCCTTGATGCCAAATCATATTCGAATGCTTTCCATCCTCCATGGATCTTTTAGGATTAGTGGTAGGAACATTCATGATATGTTCATTAATGCACAATTCATAGAGTCTAGTAGAAGTCAAAACAACATCAGCAATATGTTTATCATAATGATTTATGACTAGTTTATTACAGAAAAGGAATTAATATCCACTTCTAACATGCTTAGATACAGATATTAAATTCCTTCTGACTTCAGGTACATAAAGATACTCTTTAAGTAATAGGACTCTTCCACTAGATAATGATTGTCAACAGGTCCCGATGGCGACTATTGCAACACTTGCATCAGTCCCATCTTGATGACTATCTCCCCTTCTTCGAGATTCTTGGTTTTCTGAAATAAATGCAACAAATTGCATACATGAACAGAAGCACCAGAATCTACAACCTAACTTCCTTCTCGCCCAATGAGAAAACTAGTTTTAATGATGAAAGTAGATTTCATATCTGCAGGAGCTTTACCTTTGTTGGCAGACTTCAGGTATTCCGGGCAATTACGCCTCCAGTACCCCGGCTTCTTGCAGTGGTGACATACATCGGTTTTCTTTGATGCTATAAATGTGGATGCATTGGAAGATGAACCAATGCCTTGACTCTTCTTCTTTCTCTTCTAGGCTGGACCATCCCGAGAACCTTGCTCCCGACCATGCTTTCCTTTGACTGGTGCAGCCACTGCACTGCCAGAGGGACCATCCTTCTTCATCATGTTTTCAACAGACTTTAATGCAACCAATAGCCCATCATTATTGTAATAAAGTTTGCTTATGCGGTACGTGAACACAAAGTTGTTGAAAGACTTAGGGAGTGACAACAGAATGAAGTCAACTTGCATATCCGCGTCCATATCAACTCCCAGGGTTTCCAGCTCAAAGAGGTACCCGAACATTTTGAGTACATGTTCTCTGATAGAGGTACCCTCTTACATCTTGCAGCGAAGAAGTTCTTCCATTATATTATAACTCTGTATGCGGTTTACATCACTGAACATTTCTCTCAGATTCATCATTATCTCTTGGCAAGTGTTCATCTCCACATGATGATTCTGAAGCACATTGGACAATGAACCCATAATGTAACATCTTGCCAAATTTTGATCTTCATCATATTTTTCATTAAAGGAGATTTCTTTCGCAGTTTTAGATTCTGTGTACTTGTCCTTTGACAGCACATAGGAGATGTGCTCAACGGAAAAGACAAGATCCAAATTTTGGATCTAATCTAAATAATGTGGTCCGATCGGTTGATTGACATCCAGGTGCATGCTAAGAGGGCTCATGGACTTCATTTTCTGAAATTAAGAATGCACTATATTAGAACATATAAATAATTATATATTCAATTTTAAAACTTTGATTAAGGAATTTTTAATCAAATTAGTCTTGCTTTTTCAACTTTGAAAGTTCATTCTCTTAATAACTTTCAAAGCAAGAGATATACTTATCGCTATATCTCTAGCAAGAACTGGGATCTCCTTTTTACCTTTGTCACATCCCAATAATATGAGAACTTGTAACTCAGACAAAAGGAAGCAGAAACACATTCCGCCTTGCAAGTCTAGCTTGCATTTCCCAATTCGGTCTTTAACACCTGGGCCCACCACCCGTAAGGTGATGTTGACCCGTTGTTAATTGAACCAACCGTTAACAAGCTTAAAACTCGCTATACACAATCCAATATCTCCCCAATAATACAAGGACTCGATATTGGGTCACTACATATACGGCCTTACTCTTTTGAGAAGCAAAAAAGCCTGATCCAGATGCGCTTGTATGCAGGAGCTATCACTTCGGACAGGCATCTCCTACATACAATCCCTGGCGACGTAACCCTTCGCCTTGACAGGAGACCATGGATGCCACTTATGTGATCCTCCACCTCATATTCAAATTATAATTAATTATCATGATTTACATTCACATAATTAATTCTTCTAAGGGAAATACACCTCTATTCATAATAGAGTGTTTTTAATTAGATATAATTAATTTAATCACATTAAATCAATTATTAATCCAATTCAACAAACTTAATTATTACTTGAATATATGGTATTATCACAAAGTACGTATTAATTCGAATTTTAATATTTCGAAAATACATCACGCTCTCTCCAGCATTATCCCTTCCCTACACACTATCATGGCTAGTACCGACGGGAGTGGGACAGACCGCACACAGTGCGACCTGTTACCTCAACGCTCCTCGACTAGACACCATATTCGTCTCGGGTTAGGATAATGACAAATTGATCATTATGTACTTGAGATGATAATCGGTTTTTCAACCGAAGTTATTCCATATAGTAACAATCAAAATCATTTTGATTATAAGGAAATTTGCTAAACAAATTCCCAATCCTATTCAAATAAGTTTGTTTGTTTGAAATAAGATCATGTAACCAACTTGTGATCTAGATCATATCTAAACAACTTAAACATGGTCGAAAATATTCACTAAACAGGGATGCCAAAATGAAATGCGATAGAAAATTTCGCAAACCCTAATGAACCGAAGTCTTCCTAGGTTTATGGATCGTATCCAAAACCTCTGACCTAAGTCTCTGATACCACTTGAAGGATATGGAATAATCCTTAAGCACATTACAGAAGTGTGAGGATTGTATCGTATACAATCAAGAATGACTAGTCACATTAGTTGTTCTATATAGCAGAATTTAAAAAATTTTCATACGATGAAACCACATGATCCAAGAACACTTTCTGGATCGTTTCATATAAACAACATAATACATAAAGCAATATCTCTCTTAGCGTGGTTGCGATCAAGCCTCTAAGGAAAGAGACCTCCTATCTCAAGCTCGATCTTTAGAGGAGACGCTTGCGAGCACGAGGATGAGTCGCTTGCTCCTCGCAATCCAAGTTGTTGATCCAAGCAAGGGAACTCCTAATCTTATTGCACGAGATCGTACATCTTCTTCCAGAGAGAAACACATCAAAGAAGATGGAGAACCAAGGGCGGTCGTGGCGATAGCACAACAACAATGCGACGACGACTGCTTCTTCCCTCTAGCATTTGGGTAGACGGCCACCCAAGGAGAGAGAGGGAGAGGGAGTGAGAATGAATGAGAGAGATTGTTGTTTTTGTAACCAAGAAGAGCAAGGGGTGCCTCTTCTTATATAAGGTTTTGGTAGTCCATGTATCACAATTCATGGACTACACAAAATCAATGGATGAGATTGATTTGTGCTTATTTCAATGGCCAAGATCTTGTTGTAAAAACACAACAACAATTGATTTAATTTAGAGTAGATATATTTTTATAAATCAATATAATTTAATCCTAAAATCAGATCAATAAAAACAAGGAGATAATGGAATGGAAATCACACTCTTCCATATAATAGAGTGGACGGCCACCCTTTCCTAATAGGATTAGGTGGCCGTCCACCCTTCCAGTATAGAAGGGTGAGATTTCCATGCAATCTCATGAGATTGCATCACTCCTTGGAAATCTCCAAGATTTACAACAACACTTGTTGTAAATTATTCAACAAGTATAGTTCATAATTATTTTGTGAATATTGCAATCTTGCCATTGGAAATTTATGAATCACATTCACAATCGAAAATAAAAAAATGATTTACATTTTCAATTAATTATCCAATGTGAATCCAATTCATACCAATAATTAATCAACAAATATAAATCATAATAAGCGCTCTCTAATACATTATAAATCACATTTATAATATATTATGAATAATTTGGATATTGCTATTCACATTATTCTTATCCATAATAATTAAATCACATTTAATTATATTGGATCATCATTCTCATGCATCCAATAATTTGAATCAAATTCACATTACTCATGATAATTAAATAACATTTAATTATCCACTTCTCGATGCTTGGATATAATTGAACTATGGAATATGCGCTTTCTCCGCAGATACTTGGAGATAAGGATAGGGCGATTGTACGTTCCACTTATAGTGACTTGGATATTGAGATCATATCTCAAATCCAGATCTCATGGACCTCTCATAGATGCTTGATTAAATCAAGACTGTAAATGTAATCTTCTCATTGCATCTGAATCTCATTAATATCAATGTCCAACACTTGGACCAAGATCAGATTACTTCTCTACTGAGAGGAGTCACTTTAATCAAAACCTATTTCATCACTCCCTCGGAATGGAAGCATCATGGTTATATAATCGTTTATGATCACATCACCCTCAGGTTTTCCTAATACCTGTACATCCTACGTACTAGAAGACCTTTGATAAAACCAGATGATTTAGATCAATTTTACATTGTCATCTTTAGGGTTTCATCATTAAGTTTCTCAATCGTGGTCATTGGGAATTGGTATCAATAATCTGCTTTCCCAAAGTATATATCATACCTACAAATTCTTGTCATGCTTCCAAAGCATGATGACCATGCATGGAATTTAATTGGTCCCAATACCTCATGAGTGAGATCATGTCTTCCAATTCACAAGTGAACCTGTATGATCCCTTTGAGAGATCGTATTACTCATATGCCCTCATATGTTCACTAGCTCACCGGTATATAGACCTTGATTAGGTCATCAACCTATTGGTCTGCCAAATGTACACACTCGGACATATAGCAACACATTTGTCTCTGGCCATAGGATGCGTGCCTATATCGAGAGAGTATACGATATAGGACTTTGTTTATCTTGATCTCGTTAAGTCAACTCTTTGACGTAACTAATCTGACACCTCCGAATCTCTATTTCTATGCAGAGGACCTACATCAAGAGGTCGGTCAGATATCGGCCTAATGAGAAAGGATTGCCATCTCCTACTCAGGATTGAGATCATATTCTAAACAATCATTTATCAGTGCTTGATGAGTCCTCAATCTAACTCCTTAGATATTCATCCAAGCACCAGCCTCTATGATTCAATTATTGAATCAACAGCTATATGATCATTAAGATGGCCATGGTACATAACCTTAATTGTACGGAGGGATCTTATAGTGCATTCATTCATTTAATCTCCGAAAGGGAGTGAAAAGAATCAATAACTTTTATTGATAAATCAAACATTACAATAACATTTATTGTAGGAATGGTTCACCTCAGGCTATCATGGCTAACAACGGGGCATGGTGAGGAGCTTGCTGAGGAACCTATTGCTGATGTGCATGTTTTGAAAGGGTACTTCCTATTGGGATGCAACTTTCTGGTGAAGCGGATGTTGGGGAGGTGACAACTGTGGCGGATGTTTGTGTGTCACCTTTGAAGGGCTGTCAGGTAACTATGTCCTCCTGCTACCATGTAACTCTCGGGAACCCCTACTGTAACAACTTCTACTATAATGCAGGGAATCCGTTGGATGGGGATCAGGCGACCCACAAAGGGGGTCGGGAATGGTCGCCCCCCTATGTGGGTCGTCAGATCCCCATCCAACGGATACCCTGCTTTGTAACAACAAAGGATCCTCTCTGTGTAGCTGTCGCCCTAGCTATCTGTAAGTAAGATTGCGTCAATATGTTTATGTGGCACTATTACCTACCGATGTACTTTGCCATGACAAATGGTTGCTGACACTGTGACTGTGTCACCAACTTTGAGCGTCAAGGAATGTACTAGGGTTGAAGATGTTGATGGTGAGTTCATCAAGGATGATGGAGCATGGAAGTTGGAGATAGTCGTGAACTACATTGGTGTAAAACTGGCAGGGGCATTCCCTATTGTTGATAAATGAAGATCATTTCTTGGAATGTTTGGGTTCTGGAGCACCCAAACAACCAGACATGCATAAGGCAGTGGGGCTCTTAGTTGAGGCATGGAATGTTGATATTGTTTTCCTATAGGTGACAAAGCCCTAGACATGGGATAGATTTATGTCTCACAAATTTAGGGTATTGCTTTCTAGGGGTGTACATGGATTGGACTAGTTCGGATTCTAGGTTAACTCATCTCTAATTCAATCTTAACGGATTTTTGTTTTTTCGAATCCAATCTAATCCATCAGTTATCTAAATTCAATCTTATCCAATCCTTGAGATTACGAATTGGATCAGATTGGTTCGGATTTTATACTTATAATTTCTCGCTCAATAGTCTACTTTATATGTCAATACTTTACAAACACTAGCCCTTGAACATTCGAATAATGACTTAAAAATCGATTATATGAATAACAAGTAAAGAAAAGAAAAAAACACATATCAAGTGAAAGTTGAAAATTTCTATTAATCCATTATAAAAAGTTAAAGACCACACAATCTAAAAAGTATTATATTGAATTAGAAATTTATATTTCTTTAATAAATAAAGCATTAGTTTGTTTTTTTAAATTGATTTCCACCAAATGATTCCAATAAAAATAATACAAGTTATCAAATAAGAATACAAAGACAAGTTAGATAAAAAAATATGATCTCTATGATTGGATATTGATGAAATCCATGATTAACTTAGAATGTTAGGCTATGCCAAACCCAAGCACTTAATATATCATTAAAAAATGAGAATCATAAGACATGCATACTCGATTGGGTATGCAAGATAAAACTAACTTAAATATAGCCCACCAATTAGCGTCATACCTCTTATTTAAAATGGACATGAATGAGAATTTATTTGTAAGATTATATCTATAGTCAAAATATATAAATTCTATGAAAAATATGAATGAAAATGTATATCAAATTTAAAATGAAAGGAATCGAAATAATGCTTATTTCTTCTTAGATGGGTGTGTGTAATTGATCCAATTTCATCATTAAAATAAGGTTGCAAGTTAGAGCAAGTAAAAGGTAAGAAGCAAAGAGATCAAAAATATCTAACAAACATACCAGGCAACTATCCCTAATCTTTTATCTTTTAACGAGTATAAGAAGAGTGACATCATACAGAGGTCAAACAATATCGCGTGGGAGGGAATTTTGTTGTTTCAGACAGACAATGACATCAAAGGGACGGGGGCGTCGCGAAATTGTGTCTGGGAGGAATAACATTATGCAAGAGGGGGGCATCATTGAAATGGTCTGAGAGAGAATCAGTAGAAATTTTGGCAGCCAATAGTGAGATGAGAGGGGGGACTGCGAAAGGAATAATAGAATATGGATTTATAATTTTATAAGTAATAGCCATAATTTATTATTTTGGAGATTTAACATTTTCCTTTTTAAGAGAGAATAAAGGGTTATATCAAGAGGACTTGTATCCAATATTGATATGGAAAAGTGATATGAATGACATTGATTATTTCCTTAGAGAGAATTCAAAATAGGTGCACATATATATTATGCATATATGCATTTATGTATCTACATGCACACATGTGTATTAACATATTAACAGATTGGATCAGATCGGATTTTGGTAAAGATATGATACAATCCATACTTTAACAGATTTAAAAAGTTCTATTCCGATCCGATCCATTAGATTGATAAAACCAAGACAAACCAATCCAATAGCATCAAATTAGATCGGATTATGGATTTTATCCAATCAATGTGCAACCCTATTGCTTTCTATGTGTGCTTCGGGTGGCATCGTCATTAGTTAGAATGGATATTTGTTGCAGCTGGTGAACTCTATTTGTGCTACCCAAGTTATGTTGATCTTATTTAGAAGATGCTCTGATAGCTTTGACCTACTGATCTCCGATGTATATGGCCTCGCAAGAATTATTGCATGGATAGAGATGTAGGATGAGCTTAGAGTGGTGCAAATCCACTTTTTGGATTCGACTTGGCTTACGGGTGGCAATTTAAACATCACGTTACTGTCTGCGAACCGATGTTAGTGTTAGGATTGGAGTCATATTAGGATTAGGAATCCTAATGTGATGTGACTCCTAATCCTAATAATACTTGAGTTGTATTATTTATAGACATAAAGAGTATGACTATGGGGTTGTAACTGTGCTATATATAGAGGGGGTGGAGGCACTGCCTCAACACCACCACAAGAACAATGTAACCCCTAGAGAAACGGGAGAGAAAAAGAAGAAAGAGATGAGAGAGCGAGGGAACAGAGAGAGTTGTATTCGTTCTAATTTATAGTGATATTAATTCTTTGGTGGTCGTGAGAGGTGATCGACCACCGTTATATCTGAGTGTTCTTTCTTTCACGTGCTTCAGTGTTAGTGAGTGGTTGCGCCTTCACATTCGTATCAAGTGGTTCATGTTCCAATAATTGGTATCAGAGTTGGGTTCAACATTGTTGAAGGGACACGATGCAATGGATCAAAGCGAGGGTCGACGTCGATGAGATGACACGATGCAACATATGCACAATCCTCAGAAGCCGTGATATGGTGGTCTCTTGGAGAAATCTATGGCAGTGGTTGATTGTGCATCCATATCCATTAGGTGGTCGTATCCAACAACTGGTATCTGAGTAGAGATGATTTCGGTGTGGTATCATCGGTGAGTGGATGTGATATGAGTGGGGATGATTCCGGTAGCTGTGATATGTTGAAGGGACATGGGTGAAATGAGTTATGGATCACCCTTGTTTGCAGTGTTCGTGGGGGAGTGCTGCTAAAGGTCTTGAATGCCACTAATAGAAAGTTTACATGGAGTAATAATTTTTTGTGGTCTCGTCTGGATTATACAGATCACATATCCGTTAATGAAGTAATGGCTTTGAGTAAGTTGAAATCATGGAAGACTGTTATGAGAGACATGTTGGATTCAATTGAGAGAAATGGTTCAAGTGAGTTATGTGCTTTGCAATAAGGTAGGAAATTCATTGGTTGTAATTGGGTAGTCGGGAAAAAAATATCGAGTTGATGGTATTGTTGATACATACAAAGTAAGATTTGTTTCCAAGGGTCACGACCAGAAAGTTTCAATAGAGTTTCAAGAAACCTTCTCTCCGATTGTGAAGTTGCATCAAAGTTGATATTCTTAGCTATTGTAACATTTATAAATTCAGAATTATTCAAAATGGATGTCAACACAACCCTCCTTAATAGAGAATTATGAGAAGAGATATATATGCGTGACCTAATTGTTTTCAGGTACAATGTTAAGAGAAAAGGATCTACAAATTAAGAAAATCATTATATTGCTTGAAACAATTTTAACAAAAATGATATCTCAATTTCCATGAGAAAATTACCTAATTTTACTTTGTTGAAAATAAATTAGATTATTATGTATATTATCGGGAGTGGGAGCAAGTTTCCAATTATATTGTATGTTGATGACTTTCTACTCTTAGATAATGCTATGATAATGCTCAATAGAATAAATGAAAAGTTAAGCAACAAATTTGAGTTGAAGGATATGAGCGAAGCATCCCTTGTTTTAAGAATTCAAATAACAAAGGATTGAGATTCAAGAACATCGACTTTTATCAGGAAACTAATTACATAATATATAGATGGGATTTATAATGTAGAATAGTACTATGTTTCCACATTATTGATAAGAAAGAGATTTATCAAGAGTAAATATCTTGGAAAGGGACACAAATTTCAAGATGTTCCATATGAACAAGAAGTAAGAGTTTTGTTGTGTATAATGATGTGTACTCGAACAACTCTTGACATATCTAGAGGCATAATTAGCAGATATCAAAGTAATCCTTAACATATTGGGAAGCTGTAAATAGGATTTTACGATATCTAAAAAGAACAACACATTTAAAATTGGTATATCAAGATGAAATGATAACGATAGTAGGACACTCCAATGCAAATTTCGGAGGAAATGTGGAATAATAAGAAATCTAATGGTTAATATATAGATGATATTTATAATGTAGAGTAGTACTCTGGTTTCCACACTATTGATCAGAAAGAGATTTATCAAGAGTAAATGTCTTGGAAAGGGATGCAAATCTCAAGATGTTCCATATACACAAGAAGTAGGAGTTTTATTGTGTATAATTATGTGTACTCGAACAACTATTGACTTATCTAGAAGCATAATTAGTAGATGTCAAAGTAATCATGGATTAACATACTGGGAAGCTGTAAAGAGGATTTTATAATATCTGAAAAGAACAACACATCTAAAATTGGTGTATCAAGATGAAATGATAGCGGTAGTAGGATACTCGATACAAATTTCAGAGGGAATGTTGACTAATCGGAAATCTAATGGGGTTGCTTTTCATTCTTGATGACACAACCGTGTCTTGGATCAACAACTATGGATGCAAACATACAGATATAGATACATATATATATTACCATATCATCATATATTTTTAAATACGAATACATATGCTAATACATATATTGACGAGCATGAATACTATGTTACCATATCCTTAAAAAACATATATAGATATAAAACAAATATTGATCGCGTAGAAATCTATATATTAGCTTAATATACATGTATTGGATGGAATTAACATGTCATAAATACACTAAATGTGTTTATATTGGAATAATTATACCAAATATGGTGAAAGAAGGTATAAAATTATGTTATATATGATTATAGATAAATCTACAACTATATTTATATATTAAAAATGATATACGGATACGAATACAGATATTTGAGGATATTAAAGTGATATCCATATCCATTTAAAAATGGATATAGATACATATATCAAAATCAATATAAACAGATAAGGTAGCAGCAGATACAAATATATCCTTTTATGTTTGCATCCGTTGTAGCAACAAATAAAATGTGTATCTTGATATATACATGAGGTAGAATGTATTGCTTGTAGCATGACCAATACTCTTGGCTGTTTGGATTAAACACTTTATTGAAAAATAAGAACTTGAATTAGTCAAGATGAATCGAATAATCTAGCTGCGATAAGCTTGATTAGTAGTGAAGATGCTAGTTTTAAATGAAAATATATTGAGATTCAATTTCACCATGTACAAGATATACTGCGAAACAAAAAATCATAGTACGGTAACCTACATATCTACAAGTGACATGTTAGCTGATTCTCTAACAAAGAGAATAACAACATGTCCGTGACATGTTAGTTGATTCTCTAACAAAGGGAATAACAACATGCCCATACATTAAACATATTTTAATCGGATTCGGGATTGCATGGGTCAAGAAAGAGGGATTCATGAACACCGATCCTCAATGAATCCATATTCAAGTATACACTACGGATAGTGGAGTATAGAAGATTTAATCACTTCGATCAAGTGAGAGATGCTGAAGGGTTCATGAGTGATCTTGTGGTCAAGAAACCACCACCAATGATTGCACGAGGGTTGGGACTTAAGGGAGACCGCAACTAACATAGGCATGTAAGGGACATGGTGGATGCACACGAAGGGTTCACGCCTTATGAATATACCTCCCATCAAAGGGGGAAGCATATCGATTCGAACGATCAGAACCTTGCACTTCTCTATTCCCATCTCGCCCTCCCTAACAAAGTCGATTTGTATCTTTGAGTGGAACTTGCATGAAAAACAATATCTATTCTATATACTAAAGTTGATTTTTGCTCAACTCTTTCCCTCTTGACTGGTAGACTCTCCATATGCTCTCCTCATCTCTCTCTTCTTAGGACATGTGTTACTCTCCCATCCTTCTCTACAATGTTCTCTCTTACCCCGTCTTTGATTCTATTGCTAGCGAGATGTACTCTCACCTATCGCTTTTGAGGATACGCTCCACCTTCTTGTGTCCTCTATCCCTCCCCCTATTTGTCTACCGTTATTGTTTGTTATGACCTTTATTATTAATTGATTACCCTTCAGGCCAAAGTGCAATGACCGATTACTTTATATTATTTTTTTTTACCAAAAATGTAGTTTTGCATTCCATTGGCTTCTACATGGAAGCAAAAATTGCATTCCAAAGCTGTAAAAAACATCAAACTAAATTAATTTAAGAGTACCAAATGTACTAGAATATCAATTTGTGATGCAATAACGAATGCTAATTAGAAAATATTAAGCAAAAAATGGTCAACCAATATAAGTGAGAGAACACATGTAACTATACATAGTAAGAAAATAGTTTTTAAATTGAATAAGATTATCATTTAATATTTTAATAATTATTGATTGGATATCATTTAAATAGGATCAATATGCACATAAGATTTCATAGTCTGAAAAACATGGATTATTTTTCATTTACGTAGCGACTAAATAATTTTTTAATGAATATAATAAGATTATCATTTTAGTATAGTTACAAAGATCACATGCATATAGCTTATATAGGAATAGTATGCACAACATATTATATATATTAAGAAAAATGCGGATCACCTTTTATTCATATGTTTATACCGTTTTCCGTTTTTATGTTATTCTTATACATATGTTGATAATTGGATAAAAAATAACATATCATTGTCATATCTTTTATAGATTTTTTCAAATATATTTTTGAAATCTAAGTCGTAAGGATCAAATTATTATAATGCAAAGAGCATTTCATATTAAATACATTCAGCCAATGCAAATAAAGGATAATGTTAATAGTCTTTTTATTTTGTAGTTGGTAGATAAAACTAGAAAAATTATTTTCATTGTGTAATAAAAAAATAAAAATAATCGGAAATGTTAAGACAATATTAAGTGAAATTAAATGAATGCTTTATAAATGTGGATTTTTCCCCAACCATTGCCATGTGGATGGTTTCTCCACTTGCCAATGGCTGGGCAAAATACCAATTTTAGTATGGGTTTATTCTTAGCAACAGATGGTTGTATTCCTTCATATTTTTCTACAGTTGGCGAATGCAATTCTCCTTTATAAGTCATGCACGTGTCTATCCCCTCTTCCTCTTTCTTCACCGACAACACATAGTTGTCTATAAACATCTCCAACTACTGTAGGAATCTACAAGTACTCCACAGTCAACGACCTCCTCTCTCCGACTATTCCTGAACCTTGAAAATCACCAACAGTGTTACAATGGAGAGGCACTCTCTTTATTCTGCACCAACCATAGCCACACTTCACCAGCTATGCTTCACCATCAACTACTAAAGCCAAATTGAGCTCCAATTTCGATTAGACCACAGACGAGTTGTGTGTCTCAAGGAGACCAGTAGCTTCTACGAGTCAAACATAATGCCAAGACAACAAAGCACCCCTTGGCAAACCTGCACCCGTATCTTGAGATCCACCACTTTTCTCCGTTAGAGTTTGAGGAGAACAACATTTGCCGACCTTCGTCGTGCCGAGACCACTGTAACTCCAATCATCCACCTTGACACTCGGATCTCGAACTAGTTCCATATCATCACTGGAGTGTAGGAATAATGAATCTCCATTTCATCACCTTTATTCTTTCATTTTGGCCTTAAATCCCTAGCTAAATACATGTATATATGATTAATTTGTCAAAATAAATACCCTATAATTTGTATAGAATACTGTATATTTAGTATATTTAATTCCAAAATAAAAGAATAAAGAAGAAAATAAAAAGAAATGAGACACCATAGGTGTTGATTGACCCTAGACCCAGAACCTAGTCATCACGATGACTCGGTTGACAAGGAATAAAGTAAGGGGAGATAGGGCAACTGAATTATACAAAATCAACATAAAGCCTTAATTTTTAATTCATCAATAATTAATTTTGGGAACCTATTTTATTCTTTATTATTTGTACTATAAATTAATAAACTTTGTACATAAAAGTTGTAGATAAAAATACAAGGAAAAATACAAATTTGAGTTCACAGAAAAATAATGCACAGTGAGCCCGAGACATACAAAATAAAAAGCCAAAATAAAAACTTCATGGACATGTATCTTCTCAATACTGTAGAAATGGACATAAATCACATTTAATTGTATATAACTTTTAATAATCTAGTTAATGAAGCTAGTTTCATTTAATTTGGAGCTAAGATGTAAATTTAGGTTTTGGGCCTATATTGTGCAATATGCACGTATAATTTGTTCAATATATTTATTAATTGTATTTTACAAATTCTTTTATTTTTATAAAATTGTACATATTATTTAAAAAATATACCCATAATTAAAATTAATTAAAACTATTTAAATAAAATCAAAATAAATAATACGTGCAAATACATAGGTAAAGTGTACCTACATATGCCTATAATGTATAGATACCTAATTAGTTAAGTATACATACAAATACAAAAAAATATAATAAAAATATCTAAATATGTATAACAATAAATCATAAATATATAAAATGCATGTATAAAATAATAAAATACAGATTATAAAATAAAAATAAAATACCAAAATATAGGTATTTATACCTCTATCTTACTTGTAAAGCCCCATAAAAATAAATAAAAATACATGTCAAAGACTAGATTAAATTACAAATATTTTTTAAGTTTTAATAAAAAATTTGTTAATTCATTTGCTATTTTTTTGAATTTACCAATCTTTTCTTCCTGGGATTTTTCTGGTTAGTCCACGTGGACCAACCAGAGTGCTCCCTTTGTTGGCCTAGGTCAACTGCCCCCTCTACCTCCTCTGCTCTGACAAACACCTCAAGCACCCTACTTTTCACATTTTCCATAAGTTACCTAATGATTGATTCCCCTCGTGCCTTGAACATCTATTGATCCCTGACATCTGTGAATCTCGTAAGATCTTCAGGCGTGACTGATCTCCATCGTGTCGATCAAAATCTCCATTGAAAGTTGCCTCCTCTCCTAGCCTATAAATAAGCTCTGCCGGCCTTCTTCTCAAGTTCGATCCCTCCTCCGTCAATCTTGTCCCCTCAGATCCATCCCAAACTCTTCGCCTTGGTGACAACAAGTGAAAGAGAGGATTTGCAGCAAGGAGGAACGATTGGAGGTGGTGATCTAATCCATCACTGGAGGCAGCTTCGACTAGTTTTGCTTCATCAACCCACATCCGACTTGAGGCCTTGTTTATTCATTCATAGGTAAAATTTTTAGTTATCTTTTGATTCCATTCTTTAATTTTACGTTAATTTCATCTTTAGATGTAAAATAAAAAATCCCCAAATCCGTGGAGCTTGAGCTCCTGGGCTATTCATTGCATTCTGACCGTCAGATCATCACAACTTCCACCCCACTTGACTCCCCTTCATCTGCTCCATCGATCGATCCATTATTCCCCCCAGATCCATTGTGGATCTTGGAGTAGAAGCTCCCTTCGTCACCATTCGCTGGAGCTCCACCTTCATCTCATCCCCGACCCCCTTTTGCCTAACCCTTCGGTCGAGGAGTTAGCCTCGAACCAAGGAAGCTTTTGGTGTGGGATAGGGACACGAAGACCCATCTGGAACCACATAGAAGACCTGGAGCTGCTCCAGGTTGTTTGGAGCCATTTGAGCTCCTAAGGCACTCTTGACCTTCTTGAAGACATCCAACACATGTGAAGGACCCACAGTTATCTCTAGCTGCCATCAGATCAAGGATTCAACATCGTAGAATGGAGAACGAGGAGATTAAAGAAGCCCCTACCGTTGTTCTTCAATAGTTCATCTAGAGGGGCCGACGACCTTTAGATCAAGAACATGGCCCAGATTTAATCTAGGCCATTCATTTTATTTGAACTCTCATCCTCCCCCAACCATTAGATCGTACACATGGCTCGGAGAGAACGATTTGATCAAATGATTGAAGTGGGGTAAATTTCACTTACCCCCTCCGCATTTTGTGTTATTTATAAACGATCCAACACCTATTTAAATTAGTTCAAAACTTTTGGGACATCTTGTATGCATGCCCTTGGTACTTTTTTAATTTGCATATCAGTCAAGTGCCAGGTCTACTCATGTGGACCAACACATGAGGTGAATTTTTGCAGATGTCCCCTTGGGTTATTGTATTCAAAATTTCTGGTTATTTCGCACATGTTCCATTGAGCTTTATTTTATTTGTAAAAATACCCCTGTCAGCTTGATTAATTTTTTATCTATGGATTTCCTTTTATTCAAAATACCTTCTATGCTTTAAAAATTCTCAAAAAATAGGTGTATGTGCATGATTGGTTGCTTGTTCATACTATAATTTTATTTATCCTTTTGCATGCATTTATCATTTATTAAAAATCACAAAGAGATATTTTATTTCTTGTTTAACGTAAAAAATACAAAAAAATATATAACCTTTTTTGAAAAATCCAAAAAATTATTTACTGTTTATTATCCTATTTTGCAACTTCAGATCAAAAATCACAAAAAATCTCAAAAGAAACTCTTAAAATTAACAAACCCTTTCTAACCAAAAAATTATAAAATATTCCAAAAATTCTCCAAAATACTAGTTTCTACTCCATATTATATATATATATATATATTAGAATTGATTTTGAGAAACTTGTAGCCCATTCCTATTTTTAATTTTCAAATCAATCCTGCCTATTTAAACAGTCCCTATTTTGCTATATTTTTTATTTTAAAAATAAAAATAATTTGTGAAAACTCCCCAAAAATCCATAAAAATAGAAAAATATTTAAAAAAAATATAAAAATTTTGTTTGACTATTTTGAATATTTTTATCTCTATATATATTATATCTTATATAACCTTTATATCTATATATTGTTATATATAATTCATATTATTATTAACGAAAAATGGGGCTACCCCTAGCATGGCTACCCTAGCCCCTATTTTCCATTTTTTATTTTCTGGAAAAATATCACCATGTATATTCATCTGTATATCCCTCTGATATGCCATTTGAATTTTATCAGAAATAGACTCCTATGCCCTCCATCTAGAACATGTAATTTTAATGGTCTAACATTGTTGTAATCGACCTATTCTTGATGGAGGGCATATGAGTTTCTTTTTCTAACAAAATTCGAATGACATATAGGAGGGATATATAAATGAATATACATGGTGATATTTTTTAAAAAAATAAAAAAATGCGAAAAAATGGGGGCGAGGTAGCCCCATTGGACCATATTATTAATTATTATTAATACTTTAATTATATTCTAAAACTTTTAAAAATAAAAAGAACTGTTCTTTTTGGTTATTTTCTGATTTTTGTATATTTGTTATATTTATTATATTATATATTACTTATGTTATTTATATAAACTTATATACCTTTGTATGTATCCTTATATATATATTATTACTAAATTAAAAAGATGTAAAAAAACCAAAAAATTAAAAATATATTAATAAAAATAATTATTTTATTTAATTAAAACCCACAATCACATTGATTGATTTTGTGCACACTTGTATATACATACTTGTTTTATTTATTGGTTTAAATAGTCTCTCCTGCTTCCTGTGCTTCCTTTGTTTGACCCCTACCTGCTTGTCCACTATACACATTCATCATGGGGTATAATAAATTTTGACCCATATATCTACTTGCTTGTTTGATTTTATATTGTGGGTTGATTGTTGTTTGAATACGAGGTTCTTGGGAAAGGTCACTTCATCAACTTCGATCTCACCTTGTAGGATCGTACGACTTTCTTTCTTAGATATCTTGAATTGACAAATGACACCATTGTCGGGGAGCAACGGATAGCGTAGTATTGTAAATAGTAGCTTGCATATTATTTCTCTCTCATTTTTTCTATTTATTTTGATAATTATTTGATATGTTCTGACCCATATTTCTTTGTTTGAATTTCTTGCGAGGGACCATGTCATGACAGTCGCTTCCTAGGAGGTGGACAGACCCGAGACACGAGGAGGTTGACTCTTCTTCTTGTGAGTCAATTACGAGATAGCAAGAGAGAGAAAAGATAGAGAGAGAGAGGAGAAGAGCAGCACAATCACTTATATTTTTTGTTTTATTCTGTGAGGAGAGTGTTTTATTTTTGTAAAATTATTTATAATAATTTGGACTTGAACACTATTATACTAACGAGGTCCATTGCCCGGGTGTATGTTCACCTGGGGGCCTCGTCGTAGTTTTTTGTGTTTTTATCGCCTTTTTTATTTTGTTTATCGTGTTTTGAGCTTTCATCTTTATTTTCCTATATCTAGGTTGCTTGACTCGGTAGTTAGGTCCAATACCTAGTAGAAGCACGTACCTATAGTCTCTTTCGCTTGGACTTAGTTAAATAATTAATTGTAAATTATTTAGACTTAGATCCACGAGTTGTGAGAGACTCCATACAGAAGCAACTATCAATTTCTTGTCAAAATACTAGCCCATGTCAGTTCTATTTAGATTATATGGGGAATATTGACTTTGATATTTCATATACTATTAGTACTATGCACAGAAGGGAGGAGCCATAAGAGATATGAAACTCTCAAGTACGGAAAGGTCTGACCTATTCCGACCGAGGGCATTCGACAGGTTAATTCTGAAATTGCAGAGGCCTGGTTCGATCAAGCTGCTAAGTATTGGAAACAAGCTATATCACTGACTCCAGGTAATTATATTGAAGCACACAATTGGTTGAAGATCACATGGCAACCACAATTAGAATATTATCCAAATCATCAAGAAGAGTAGCAACCTCAGGAATGGGCCTCTTCTCTGGGCTTGGAAGAGGCGTTGGGAAGCATTGTAAGTCTTCTTACTTTACATGCATCATTTGACACGAGAGTGAGATTTTCACTCTCATGTCCACTTGCATTGCTTTTCCACCTTCTCCTTCTGTTTTATATCACTTAGGTTTAACAAAATACAAACAAAACCGTTAGGCGGTTTGCTTTGAAAAATACTAAAAAATGTGAAAATCTAAAAAATTAAAATAAGGGGCCTGCTAATAAAACTTTGACCTTAATAAAAACCATAATGGGCATCTTTGTTTTGGATTCATAAAGCCCTCATTTCTTTCATGTACACTCCAGACCAAGAGAGGTGTGACCCCCTAATGATTAGAGCCAAACATCCGATCTGTGGAAACCTTATTTATCATATGGGTTGGCGAAGTATTGTCGTTTCTATCGTACGTGGGTGAGTAGGCCTTTGTAGATGATGATGTTCTTGCCTTATGTGGAGCATCCTATTTGGTTCGAAGTATTGAGCATAGGTCACGCCTTCATGGGAGTGTCTGTCTCATTATCCTGTAACCGAGTACCTCTCTTGCGAGTGAAGTATTAGTTTTGTCTATTGGCTTCCTCTCTCTATTTCTTTGGTTGATTAGTTGCCCCGACACGAAATCAAGGACCTCAAAGTGCATACATCACTTACAAAGGAGGTGGAAGAAGTATGTGGTACTTTTCTGGAAGTACACACACTCCTATAGGATTAGAGTTCATAAAGACTTTTTAAAAGATTTGCAAGCAATACAACCATAAATTGAAAAGATAAAAATAGCCGAACTCTCACGGATTCACTTAGGTTGTGTTGGTGAATTCAAAACTTATCCGGTGTTTGTTTGATTTAGATTAAGGACCAATATCAATTCCCGCACACTTGTGCAAATTTTGACTTTCATTTTTCTCTTTTTATTCTCATTTGACCCTTGCTCACTTTTGAGACATTCCACTATTTTGCATTCCTTTTATTTCTTGTTGACTTCTGTTTCATTCATCCATACCCTCGATACGATGACCCATTGATGAGAACGAGTTTAGCGAGGGTCTAGAAATCTCACAAGGCGAGAAATCAAGTCGATGCATTGACCACTTAGGAAACCCATGATCAATCAAAAATTAACCCATGATGTATATCAAGCAATAAATATCAAAGAGTGCGTTAAAATTTATTATAACTCTACATCAAATGTGTAAAGCAAGTAAGCATCTAGAGGTCGAACCACAGAGAGCGAAATTAGTAGTCTATGATTATTGCTAATCCAAGTATATTATGTACAAACATGTCCTTTGTACATACATAAATATATATATATAATGGGTTTTAATTATATATATATATATTCTTTGGATGTTTAATTTTATATTTTTTTGGTTTTATAATTTTGTATTTTCTTTTTATATTTTTATATTTTTATATTTCCTTTTCTTTTTAATAGATAATAGAATATAGAAGGCTATATATGACATAAAGAGTCATATAATTATAAATACTAGTAAAAATAGATAAAGTAACGAAATTAAAGTGATTTTGGGTTTTATATATTTTATATTTTTTGTGATTTTTTTCTAATTTTTATGGATTTTTAATATCAAAAAGATCCCAAATCAAGGATTAAATATTAGGTCGAGATTGACATGAAGATTAAAAATAGCAAAACACATCCAAAATTATTCAAATCAATGTTAATAGATAGATAATGATATGAAGAAATTCAGAAACAAAAAAAACATGTTTTTGGATTTCTAAAAGATTTTTAATATTTTTTGTTGGATTACGGAGCTTTTCAATTTTTAGTTCTTTTCCTTTTCTATTTTAAGGGTTTTTGATCTGGAGTAAAAATATGATAAAATAGACAACACATAATTTTTTGAAATATTCCAAAATGTTTTCTATTTTTTGGTATTTTATAATACAAACAGGGGTAAAAACATGCTTATTTCATTTTTAATAAATAGTTAAAATTCCCAAAATGCCAAAATAAAAATGGAGCGTGAAAATACATGTTAGCATGCATCTGACCCTGTTTTGCATAATTTTTCAAGCATGGGTGTCATTTTTTAATAAATGAAATTCAAGAACTAAAATACCTAAAATGGGAGGGGTATAGTTGCAAATAAAATAAAGGCTAGGGACATACATGTAATTTTTCCAAAAATACACAACATATATTAAAATTTAATAGATTAAAATTAAATACACAAACCTATAAGGGTAGTCCTGCAATTTCGCTACCTCACATGGGATGACACGTAAGGTGATGTGGATTGGACCCAAAAGCAATATTCAGTAAATACAAGGGTCAGCCTGCAAAATTTCCATTTTATTTACACTTGATAGTTTATTTACAGTGTTAATAAACAAATTCAAAAATTATGAGGCTAGATTAGCAATTTACCCCTTCCTTTATGCGGAGATGGATGGCTGGATGCTGGTCACTTATACATATGGCATCATCTACATGGCTAGTACCCCTTCACATCTGATGCCTGATATTAGATCGGCGCAACGATTGAACGGTGTTGGATCTGGAAGATCCGACACCTCTGGTGCGATCTAGAGCAGGGGCTCCAGCCAATGGTGTTGGGTTTGGAAGATCTAACACCTCTGGTGCAATCTGGAATAGAGGGCTCCATCCAACGGTGTTGGGTCCATCTCCAAGAATAGGGAAGAACACAAGTATGTTCTTCCTTGTTCTACGGATTCCTCATGCTCTAAGGCTCCTCCTGCAACGCTGAGGTTCTCTTAACATTGTTGCTGCTGATCCACGTCCAATGGTGCCTTTCACAAGGTCCAGGACCCATAGATGAGTCCTGGCAAGTCGATGGAGCTCCAGGCACCTGGGGAGTCAATCCTGAAGTTGATTCGCCCCCAGTAGGGGCCTATTCATCATGGGACCTGCACAAAGGTGTTACTGGGTTCGAGGGGATGAAACTCGTCCCATTTTGAAGCTGCTATGCATAGGAATTGAGATGGGCAGTGAAGGTCCGACGAGCGACGGAGTTGGACCTTTGATTCGCAGATCGAGGGTTGATCTGATTGGTCAGTGGGTCAATTTAACTGAATAAGTGCATAGGAAGATAGTGGCATGATGCAAGAGTTAGAGATCGGTCCGATCATGGTGAAATCAGGTCGAAGCTCGAGAACTCCAGCGAGTGACTTTGACTAATCCAGACTAAACTACTAATTAAAATGTGAAACTAAAGGCTAGAATTAAAATACGGGAATTAAAACTACGTAAAACAGGAAAGAAATCAGCTCTTATACCTGAGAGGGGGCTCATGGAGCAGGGCGGTCGGAGCTCTCCGTAGACCTCCTCCTCTCCATGCTCCGACGTACTCCAGACACGGGGAAAACTCAGCTATCACTTGACCTTCACTCACGAACACATAGACTCGATCAAGGTCTCCATGAGGGATCAAGAAGGGAAGGAGGAGCCTGGTGGATTATTTATAGACAGAAGGTTCTGGCGGACTTTGATATCGATTATTGCCACGCTCGAGGAAGATTAGAAGGACCTAAAGATCCGGCATGAGAGAGGATCATGATGGGAATGGGATCCATGAAGAGCTCGAGGTGGAAGGAGCAACAGGGCGGCCAGGAAAAATCGAAGAAGGTGGGTCGCTCGAGACTTCTGGCATAAGTCAGATGAAAGATGGGGAGTTGATCGAGGTCAACAATCTCTGGAAGCCTATTGGACCATGTCAGCCCACTATAGGATAAAAGAGCCCCCTTTATTCGAAAATAATTAATTAAAAATAGTAAATAATTTTATTAATTTTTTATTATGAAATAAAAAAATATTTATTATTTTATGTAGTATTCTAATATGATTTTTATTTAGTTTTTTGATATTATTTATTACAAGTTAATTTTTAAGGGTATTTATAGATATATTCATCTATGTTTTGTACCTTTTATTTTTATTTTTATTTTGTATTTTTTTATTTTATTCTCTTATTTTATATATTGATAACTTATTTTTAGGTGTATAAATATATTTTTGTTATATTTTTCTGATGTCATTTGTACACTTAAATAAATAGGGTATAAATTATATAGGTAAAAGTATAGGTATTTCATCTATGTATTTTTATACATTATTTTATTTAGTATTTTATTTATGGTTTTATTCTAGTTTTAATTTATACATATGTTATAAATAATATTTACAAAATTATAAAAATGTAAAGTTGTAAAATAATAAGGAATAAATAAAATGAATATTTTATTCAAGTATATAGTACAAGAACGGTCCAAAACCTAACTTTCACATAATAACTCCAAAAAATATGAAACCACCATCATTAAATAGCTTATTAAAATTTATATACAATTAAAGTGTACATTTTGAGTTTTTATTTAAGATATATGGGTCTGAGAAGTTTGGGTTTTGGCTTTTTATTCTGTGTATAAAAAGTATATTGTATATTGTTCTTACATGAAATCAACTTTGTATTTTTCTATACACTATTATCTACAACTTTTGTGTACAAAGTCTCTTTATTTGAGGTATAAAAAGTGGAAAATAAAATAGATGCTAAAAATGAATAAATAAGTAGGATTCTTTTATTGTATTATTGACCCTTATCTCCCCTACTTTATTCTTTGTCGATCTAGTCATCAAGATGCCTAGATCTCGGGGTTTAGGGTCATTAAATACTTTTGGTATTTTATTTTTTTCTTTTATTTTCTTTATTCTATAATATTGGCATTAAAATCAATATTTTATACAGTATTTATGCAACAAAGGTTGAATGTTAATTTATATAAATTAATGGTATTTACATGCATTAGCCATAGTTTTTAAGGCCAAAATGATAGAATAGAGGTGATGAACTAGAGATTTATCACCCCCTATACTTACCTTTTCTAGTCCCTAGCAAACACTTGTGCAATAAGTGAAGTAAAATAAAAACAAAGAAAAGAAAAAGAAAGAAATCGGATTAAGTCTAGTTCTCAAACTTGTCTTCATAAAATCAAAGTTTGAAGCTTAAGTCAGACCTTTGGAATTTTAGTGCTATTAGAACTTTGTTGGGTATCAAATTTGAAACACAACAACCTTTGAAGATCCCAAAACTTTGCTCAAGTCTCCTCAATAGCCAGGTCAGAATACTTCAACTCATAGCAAACCTTTATGACTATGAATCTTGTACAGTTTATGTGATGGTGGCTCCCCTCAACTGAAATGACAAAGAGACTGACTTCTCCAGCATGACAACCCAATGATTCCCCAATACAACAACTCCTTCCTCAAGAAGCGGGGTATTCCCTTCTAAGTTTAAGTGGAAACCATCTCAAGAGGAGGGGGTGAAGAGAAGAGTGGACTATAGCCAGTGTAGCTACCTATCCTAGAATGCATGATCGATGTAATCAAGTCATCCAACTGCAGGCTCACATGATATGACTTTGAAGCTCAATCTTGCTTATTAACTATACAAATATATACACTCCAGCAGACATTTTATTTTCTATCAGGTCTATCCACTTTTTTGGAGTTTTTTGTTTGAAATACTATATACGACAACATTTACATAAGGAGTTTTTCCTCTTGAGCTAGTAGACTATCCCTCTTTTGAAGCATTATTGCAACCCACACTCTTTGTCTTTAGATATCTCTATTACTGGATGGGTTGGGGTGCACTTCCCTCCCTATAAGAGGACAAATATTTCCACTTGCGTGCGTCTCATACCTGCAAATCCAATCTCCTCACCACTCCAATTGCGTTGAGGCAAGTGGAAGGTGCATGTGTCCAAGTTAGGTCATTATCAACAAGAGCCATGCGTGTGCCCGAAATACTCTACTTAGGCAGTCAAAAATACATTGAACCAAGTCTCACAATTCTCAAAGAATTAGATCAACTAGACCTAAAGTATCTCAACTCCAGTTCCTATGATTAGGTATATTAATTGCCCAACCAAGCTCCAATCTTTGGATTTTACTTAGACTTGTTCAATTATCAAACTCAATCCGAAAAATACGACTGCTATACAAATGCTACGCACAATGCAATGAAAAATATTTTTGTGATGCAATTTTCAAACTTTTGAACTTTTTATGGATTTTTGAAAAAGGTTTTGCAAATTTTTATGCAATTTTCAAAAAGATTTTGCAAATGTTTTTGTATTTTTTGGTTTGCAAATATTTTTGTAATTTTTGGAAACAAAAGATTTTGGCTAAGAAAATAGGTACAACTGTTTACACGGGGATGCATCTTATTATTTACAAGAGTTTGGGTTTTTAAGAATTTATAAGGGGTATGTTAGGTAATTTTGTAGATATATTTATACAATTAATATAGAATTTTGGTGTGATGTGTACATTCCTCAAACTTATATGAAATTATTTTACAAACAATTTTGAAAACTATAGTCCCAAATAGTTTTTACAAAGATTTTACGAACATTTACACAATTTGAAAATCATTTTGCTAAGGGTTTTTAACTAGTATATAGAGATTTTTCACAATATTTTTTCAACCATTTTCCAAACATTTGCAAATAGTTTTTCAAATATTTTTATTTCACATAAAGAAAAGAATTTTTTACAAATAAAATATTTTACAAAGGTTGAAAATATTTAACAAAACATTTTACCAATAGTTTTCAAAAGATTTTTTAAAAAGATTTTAAACTATTTTTCAAACATTTTGCAAAAATTTTTACTTGACTTATTAATTAATATGTACAGAACAGTTTGAGGAGTAATACACAAAGTGATTTAATCAGATTGTATATTTTGTATATGAATAGTGACTTAGCCATACTTATTAAAAATATGTAATTACGAGTTATGGCTAAAGTATATACAGAGTATATATGACCCCCCCTATACTTAGCTTGAGCTATGTCCTCATAGATCAGAGAGAAAAAAAGAGAAGACATAACTCGTACTGAGTATAGAAAAGCCTAAAGAATAATCGAATGATCGAGGAGTTAAATGAATGAGAAGTCGACCGTCCCCCCTATACTTAGGATAAAATAATCCTAAGTATAGCAGACTGTACACAAGGCAGGGTGATCGAGGGTGGGGATGAACAAATCACTACTTGGAATGTCTCCCCCTATACTTAGGTAAGATATTCCTTAGTCTAGATAAGAAGAGGAGATAATGGAGGGGAGCAAAGAATGAACGAAATTGGGGTGCACACCCCCTATACTTAGGACAAACTACGTCCTAAGTATATAAGTCTGACAAAAATAGTGACACACGCACATACATTTTTTTCGATGAAGATAACCGAAAATGAAAAGAAGAACATATGACAGCCTAAAGGAAGAGTTTTTGAGTGACATTATCTGAATCTTGTGATGATGCTACGGTTGTGGATGTTTCTTCAGTGCATCGACAACGACCATGAAAGTGTCATGCTCAAGGCATGGCTTCAGTAGCTGATCACTGATGACAAATGATTGTGTGTCAGGAGACAATTCTGATATCACAATACTTCCGCTGTCATGCACTTATCGAACTCTGAACTGACCGATCCATTTACTTTTAAATTTTCCCAAGAAGATCATCAACTTTACATCAAATAGCCACACTTTATGTCCATTCTCAAAGGTCTTTCATCTGATGTATCGGTCATGCCAATGTTTAACCTTGTCCTTATACATCAAGGTATTATCATATGCATAGTCCCTGAATTCCAGGAGCCTATTCAGATCCTCTTTTCATTTCTAACGACCTTGTTGTGAGTCCAAATTACAAATGTTGACAATCCACAATGATTTATGAATCAATTCTACTTGCAGATGGCATGGTTTTCCATATATAAGACGATAGGGAAACATGCCCAACGGAGACTTGTAAGCGATTCTGTACGCCCAAAGGATGGAGTCCAAGAGTTGGGACCAATTTTTCCTGTCCATCTTGATGAGCTTCTAGAGGATCGTCTTAATTTCCTTGTTTAATAGTTCAGCCATATCGTTGGTTTGAGGTGATAAGGAGTGGTGACTCGATGCTCGATGACATACTTCTTCGTTAATTTCTTGACTTCTCGGTTAATGAAGTGACTACCCCCGTCTGAGATCAGTATATTTGGAATCCCGAACTGTGAGATGATGTTCTCTTTAAGAAAGCGACAAACTGTATGGCTATCTACGACTTGAGCGAGGATAGCTTCAACCCAGCAACTCACGTAACCGATTACAAGAAGGATGTGCTCATATCCTTGACTGTTGGGGAAGGGTCCCATGAAATCGATGTCCCAAGAATCGAATACATCTGCAATTTGAATGATCTTCAGGGGCATTGAATCTTTAACTATAAGGGTACCTTTCAATCTCTAATAGTCAGTGCAGTGCTTGACATATGTTGTGGCATCCTAAAATAATGTAGACCACCAGAGGTCACACTGCAACACTTTTGTTGCCATTCTATCTCCAGAGTGGTTCCCACCATTCGAGCGAATGATAATGCTCGAGGACACTATGTTGCTCCTCTTGAGGGATACACCTGCACCAAATACAATCTGCTCCTTCCCTGAATAAGAAAGGATCTTCCCATTGGTAGAAATGGATATTTGATAAGAATTTGTCCTTCTGAATCTTTGTCCAATCTTGTGGAACTACGCTTGAGATGAGGGAGTTTACAATATCGGCATACCAAGGGAGGGAATCCATGGCCAGAATCGACTCATCATGAAAGGTGTTTGTGATGGGTGCACTGCTCAGTGGAGGATCCTGCTGCTCAATTGTGGAGAGGTGATCTGCTGCCACATTCTGAACCCCAGGCTTGTCCTTGATTTCCAAATCAAACTCCTGGAGGAGAAGGATCCATATGATCAATCTAGGCTTGGCATCCTTCTTCTGCTGTAAATATCTGATAGCAGAGTGATTTGTATAGATAATGACTTTTGATCCAAGAAGATAGGATCTGAACTTCTCAAGGGTGAATACCATAGCCAATTTCTGTCACAATGTAATTTCTCTGAGCTTCATCTAGTGGTTTGCTGGCATAGTGAATGCCATAGGTCACCTTGTCTTTCCTTTATCCTAGAATAACCCCAACTACATAGTTTGACACATCCGTCATGATCTCAAAAGGAAGAGACCAATCTGGCAGTTGTAGGATCGGAGCTTGAGTGATTAGCTCTTTCAGCTGATTAAATGACAGGAGAACTTGCTGAACAACATTGAACGTGGTTTCCTTGCACATCAATTCAGTAAGAGGTCGGGCAATGCGGCTGAAGTCACGGATGAATCTTCTGTAGAATCCCACATGCCTCAGGAATGACCTTACGTTCTTGACTGTCTGATGTGACTTTAAATTGGCAATCACATCCACCTTTATCGGGTTGACTTCCATGCCACATTTGGAAACGACGTAACCTAGCACAATCCCCTCTGTGATGATGTGGCACTTTTCCCATGATAACACCAGATTGACTTCACGATATTTTTGAAGTACTCTGTCCAGGTGCTCAAGACAAGAATCGAAGTTGTCACTGTAGATGGAGAAATCGTCCATAAACACCTCGAGAAAATTGCCTACCATCTCGGCAAAAACTACAAGCATGCATCTCTGGAATGTCGTTGTGCGTTGCACAATCCAAAGGGCATTCTTTTGAAAGCATAGGTACCGAACGAGCAAGTGAAGGTAGTCTTATCTTGATCCTCAGGGATGATTGCCACTTGGTTGTACCTGTAATACCCATCCAAAAAGCAGAAGAGCTCCTTGACAGCCAGTCTTTCCAATACTTGATCAATGAATGGCAAGGGGAAGTGGTCCTTCTTGGTTGTTGCATTAAGATGGCAGTAGTAAACACATACATGCCAGAATGTCGGTACCCGAGTAGAGATCTCCTCTACTCCATCATTTGTAACCATGATCAGCCCTGATTTTTTCAGAACAACATGCAAAGGGATCACCCATTTTAAATCAGCCATTTCGTGATTTCTTTCATGAAGACATCCTACAGATTTGGGTTCAGTCCTCTTTGAAATTCTCGGGATGGCTTGGCATCTTCTTCCATATAAATGTGATGTGAACAAAGAGCATGATTTATCCCACGGAGATCTGAGACGTGCCAACCAAGTGTTTTGCTACTTTTCTCTAAAACCTCGAGAAGTCGAGTTTCTTGCTCCGGGGGTCAGCCTGTTGCTGATGATGACCAGATACATGTTAACTGCACCTGCAAGGAGAGCATATTTAAGTCCTGCTGGAAGTGGCTTTAATTCAGGTTCTAATCTGGCCTGCTTCTCGGTTACTTCAGAAATAATGCTGGTCAAGGAATGATCTTCCATCATCTTAGAGGTAGTGCTGCTCGCCTCGGTTACTTGTTGCTTTACTGATAATGTGCCGAACAAATCTGCAATGAATTCATCATGTTTGGGCTGGAGTGAATTATCCATATCAAAGAGATGCATCTACGAATTCGATTATGTCGCCCATGTGCTATCAGAGCTTGTTTCGATTGTGTTATCCCAGTCATCCTCAGGAGAGAGGATTTATAGGATCCAAGTGTCGTTCAAAGAGAGGTTTGTATCTCTGATCTCTATAATGAAGTCACAGTCTGCTTCAGGTGGTGTTGCATGACTTTCATCAGACACGACTATAGGATCACTGACCACGTCTATGGTAATTCTGTGATTGCTCGAGCAGAACGTGATCTTGCCATACTCGTAGTCAACTACGGCCTCCACAGTATGCAAAAATGTCCATCCAAGGATAATGGGGGTTTGAAGCAAGGGTGCGGGAGAGTCCATCTCCAGGACCACAAAATTGATGGGAAACTATATATCATGCACCTTTACCACAACATCTTCCAACAAGCCTAGGGGTCGCTTAACGGATCGATCTGTGAACTGCAGGATTATGCATGTTATTTTTCATGGACCCAGCCCAAATTCCTGAAGTAATGATGAGGGCAAGAGGTTAACGGAAGAACCACTATCAAGAAGAGTCCGCTCGAAGACTTGGTCAAATATCACACATCTGATCAAAGGTGCTCTTTTGTCTAGCTTCTTTTGAGGGAGATTGATGATGGCTACGACTGTGGCCATGGTGAGGACATACTTCTCTACTTGTCAACAACAGTTGTTGCGTGCTGACCGACGTTTGTTTATACATGCCTCCTTTACCCTTTCTTTACAACAGGTATGTATTCCATGGCTTTCATCAAAGGCATTCCAATAATCAAATTATTAAGAATGTCCACAACTCCAAGATCAGATAATGCACTTTCTCTGTTTGTAATTTTTTTGGTTTTTTTTCCAATGCATCAGGAAAGGAATATTTATATTATTGAAATCAAAAGCAGATTTCTTATTTACAAAAAGATTCTCGTCCACAAAATTCGGTACATCCGGATCACAAAAAGGTGTACAAGTTGGAATTGAAGATTCTGCGACCGGTGGGCAAGCAAAAGGTGTTGTTTCTGCTCCGTCGGCTGGCGTAGGATCAGCTGTTGCAGGAGGCTCCTCCGTGGCTAGCGTGGCTTCGCATCGACTAACAACATCTTTTAGGTCTTTTTGAATTTTCTGATTTTTTGTTGTTTTTGTTGGTGGAGATGGATGACAGTTGGCATGGCTCATCCTCCTTCTTCCTCACACGAGCTAGTAGCTGGCGCGACTGATGCAGAAGATGAAGATTCACCTATCAGAGCTTTATTCTTCCCTTGGCTTGCGGCAGATTGGGGTAAAGTCTTACCGCTCATGAGAGTAACAGACCAGATAAAACAAAATCATGGCTATCTAACTCGATAGACGCAGATGGGGCATCACATTCTACCTGCTCTTTTCTTTTAAAATTAGTAGGGTATTCTTCGACCTGCGCCAGAATGGGAGTTTTGGTGGCGGTTAGGTCATCAAACTTCTTCGTCATTTCTGCTAAGCCATTCATAAGTTGGGCCAAGTAGTCCAGAGTCTGGTTCACTAGAGTTGCATCAGAAGTTTCAGCGTGCAGACCACGTTGTTGCTGACTATTAGGGGGCTGAGGCAAGGACAACAGATGGTGTTGTGGAGGAGGAAGTTGATATTGTTGATATGGAGGAGGGGAATACTGTTGTTGACCAGCTGCAAACTAATGATACGACTGTGGATGGCAGTACTGTGGCTGGGGATACTATTGAGTCTGTCTCCAATTACCCTGATACTGTGGAGACCGATGATTCTAATATTGAGGCCGAGGTTGGAAGGACTGTCCAAAAGGCCCACTGTGAGGTTGGTGGTAAGGCCGATTGGCCTGTGGCTGACCCTGTTGTTGCCCTGTAGGGCAGGTCAGTTGCGCATCATTGCTCCATATACCGTTGACTTTCTGAATTAATGGTGGAGGTGGAAATGCTGGATTCGAAGGAGGAAGGAAGTCTGGCTGGTAAACCACCATCTACTACTATGACGAGCACTGCTCGGACACCTACACATAGTATACGTGATGGATGGCCGGTGGCTGCTGACCCGACTGAGGATGATGTGGCAGTGATGGCTCGTCTTTCTTCTCAACACGAGTCTCTGAAGACGACGTCATTGACTGAACAACGCTAATGGTGCTCACAAGTAGCTCCAGCTGCTTGGTGATCCGGTCCAGCTTATCCATGTTTTGAGTCCTTTGTTTGATCACAGCAAGCTTGTTAAGATCCTGTGACTGCTTCTCAATAATGTCAACCTTAGAAAGATGGCCCCCGATGATACTGAGGTTGGAGCTCTCATCTTTCTCTACCTCTCGGGCTACTACCATGTGCAATGATTTTTGGAGGACCTATGGCTGCCTATGATATGCACGTGATGAAGATAGGGTGGCCACTCCGTCGGCCATTTCTTCGAAAATTTGCCACACCGCATCTTCTTCCTTGTTGAAATGAGATCCTCCGCATGCAACATATACTAGCCTTTGGCTCTCTATATTCAGGCCCCCGAAAAAGTGCTGGACCAGACTGGTCTTCGGTATCTCATGATGGGGGAACTTCTCCTGCAGGTTTGTGAATCATCCCCAGGCCTCGTAAATAGACTCGTAGGCAGCTTGGGAGAAGTTGCTAATCTTGGCTCGCATCTGGTTGAGCCGATCGAGAGGGTAGAACTTGTGAAGGAACACATACTTAAGTTCCTCCAAGGTCATCACAACCTTTCCCAAATGATTGACCCAGTATAGGGGCTTATCTTGTAGACTGAAGGGGAACACCATCATCTTCACCACATCCAATGGAACATTGGGGTAGTGGGTAGTTCGGCAGAATGTGAGAACTGCTGCAGGTGGATATACGGCTCGTTGTTGGTATTCTCGTGGAATGATGGCAGAAGAGCGAGGAACTAAGGCTTGAGCTCAAAGTGAGCATGTACCAGTGGAATGAGGATCCACTCAATCATATGGCTATCTCTAGGATTGTATGTCTCCTTTAGTGTGGCTTTCTGCCTCTCAGGTTCAGGTTCTTCTTCGTCAAGTCATCACAGGGTCCGTCTCCTCCTCCTCCTCTTGCAGGTTGGTTCCTTAAATCATTCAGCATGTTAGGAAATGTGGTCTGGATGAGAGCTTACTCTGTCAGCTGCTACTGTATGGCATGTATAAAGGACAACAACTAAGCGTTGACTTGGTTCTGGCCCGACTCCTTCTGGGGAGGCTGTTGTCCCTTCCCTTTTCCCTTAGGTGCCATATCTAAGACTGAGTCGGAGGAGATGAATTTTGTATTGGGATCCAGGACTGGGGCTGGCTTCTATATGAAATGTGAAAGAGTCCTAATGAGACCACTTGAAATTGAATCCCAAGTGCTAAGATGAATACGAGGTTAGGGTCAATCCCAGATTGTTGTGAATGGAGAAAATTTGTAGACTGAAATCAACTCTCATTGACAACGACGGATGTTGGATAATAGTGGTACCGATTTATTGGGTGGTTAAAGGAGATAGGAAGAAGACAACGAGTCTGTAGATCGACCAACAAGGTCCGGATCGGGTTCTCAGGAATCGCCTCGAATTATTGACGATGTCGAGTCCATGGAATCAATGTGGGCGTCGGTGGGGTCCCGACTGAACCATCCATAGATCACCATCATGGACCAAAAAGAGATCGCTGCAGAAGGAAAGATACGGTAGTCAACAAGGAATAAAAAGGAGTGTAGAATAGTAGAAAGGCTCGAACTGAGCGGGGGTCAAAAGGAAGACCTATATGACAAAATTTTACCCAAGTGCACGAGACTTGATCTTTGAACCTTAATCTAGATCCATACAAACACAATACAAAATTGGGTTCACCAACTCACACCATGTGAAGCCGTGAAGGATTGACTATTTATTATCTTTTCATTTTTAGAGTTATTATTTCAGGCATTTCTTTTAACAAGTCCTTAGCACACTGACCCTATAAGAGAGAGAGTACTGCCAGAAAAGTATCATGTACTTGTCCTCTACCCTCCTCCTTTGTAACTTGTAGTATTCACTTTTTGAGATCCTTGCAACCCTTCCTGGATTCCTACTCAGCCAAAGAAATAGAGAGAGGAAACTGATAGGCAAAACCACTACTTCGGTCCTTGCTCGCAACAAAATCACCTGTGAGCGTGCAAGGACCTACTCAAACGTAAACTGATGAGAGAGAAACACCCGTGAGTGAGAGGTCTAAGCTCAATACTTCAAACCACGTCGATGTTCCACACAAGATGGGAACACCGTCGTTGATGAGGCCCTACTCGGTCACGTACAATAGAAGCACCATTACTTCGGAAATCCAGACGATGCACAAGGCAGTTACAGAGTACTTTGTTGGCTCTAATCCTTAGTGGATCGTGCCTCCCTCATGGGAGGGGTTTTGGTCCCCTCCTAAGATACCTGAAAACAATGAGGGCTTTATGAACCCAAAACAATGTTAGTCCATTATAGATTTTAATTAAGGTCAAAGTTTATTTAGCAGCCCCCTTGCTTTATTTTTTAGATTTTCACTTTTTTGGATCTTTTTGCATACAAGTGCCAAATATTTTTGTGATTTTCATTTAAGTCCTAGGTGCTCAAAATCAGAGGGAGATAGCGAAAAAATCATGTAAGTCGATTCAATGATGGAAATCTCATCATTGAATCTGATGATGCATGCTGAGTTAGAGAACTTACAATGCTTCCCATCTCTCTCCATGCGGTATGCAAAAGAGAATTTTTAAACCTATCTACATGGCAGCATGCGATCAACAAAATCGCCCTAAACAGTAGCTACTGTTAATCATGAAGAAACACATGTTAATTATTCAAAAATGAGACCAAAGTCCAGTCTTAGATGTCGATCGATGCCCACCACAATGGGTCCTGCAAGCGATGTATACGACCTCTTTCAGCACGCGATCTCAAGTCCAAATCACCAACATTTATTAATTTGACTGAATCCAAATGTAAGAGATTATAGGTACATGCATTCTTGTTAGGGTTTGGACCTAGTTACCGAGACAAACATCCTAAGTCTAGGGGCTCCATGCACACAAAACAAATAAAAAGAAGGCGGAAAACTCAAAACAACAGGAAATAAAATAAAAGAAGGTGGTAAAACACGTAAAACAAATTAATAAGTGAATGTCTCTCTCTCATCACTAAATAAATAAATCTAAATAAACTCTATGCTAAATATTTGCTCCATGTTTCATTTGTCGCCTCTCCAACTGGTCATATGTGAACACCAGTCTCCACCAAGATCGGCTACATTGGTTTCCTAGGAAACCGTCCTCGCGTAGCGAGCCCTCATAATAAATTCACAAAGAGATATATTAGCTCATATAATCAAATAAATATAATCAAAATGAAATATATACAAAGAATAATTAATCAAATATATGCAAGAAAAAATAAATCACTAATTACATAAACGAATCAATAAATAAGGAAATGAATGTACAAAATAAATTACAAGATAAGCTACGCACTTTGCTCCCCCGCAACGCCGCCATTTGATGAGAACGAGTTTAGCTAGGTTCTAGAAATCTCACAAGGCTAGAAATTAAGTCGATGCATTGACCACTCAGGAAATCCATGATCGATAAGTAATTAACCCATGATATATATATATATATATATATCAAGCAATAAATATCAAAGACTGATTAAAATTTATTATAACTCTAGAGCAAATGTGTATAGCAAGTAAGCATGTAGAGGTCAACCAAAGAGAGCAAAACTGGTAGCCAATGATTATTTCTAATACAAGTATATTATGTACATACATGTCCTTTATACATATATATATATATACACATTTTTTGTGGGTTTTTAATTTTATATATTTTCTTTAGATTTTTAATTTTATATTTATTTATTTTTGGTTTTATAATTTTGTATTTTCTTTTTACATTTTATATTTTTATATTTTCTTTTCTTTTTAATAGATAATAGAATATAGAAGTCTATATATGCCATGTAGAGTAATATAATTATAAATACTAGTAATAATAGATAAAATACCGAAATTTATTATTTTTCTGGAATTTTTGCTAATTTTTATGGATTTTTAAAATAAAAAGATCCAAAATCAGTGACTAAATATTATGTCAAGATTGACATGAAGATTAAAAATAACAAAACACATCAACAATTCTTCAAATCAATTTGAATAGATAGATAATGATATATGAAATTCAGAAACAGAAAAACATGTTTTTGAATTTTTAAAAGATTTTTTAAATTTTTTGTTGGGTTTTTTAGTTTTTTTATTTTTAGTCTTTTTCTTTTTATATTTTTAGGGGATTTTGGTCTGCACTTAAAACATGATAAAATAGACAACATATAATTTTTTTGAAATTTTCCAAAATGTTTTTTTAATTTTTTGATATTTTATAATACAAATAGTGGCAGAAACATGCTCATTTCATTTTTAATAAAAAATTAAAATGCCCAAAATGCTAAAATAAAAATGGGGCGTGAAAATACATGTTAGCAGGCATCTGACCCTATTTTTGCATAATTTTTAAAGCATGGGTGCCATTTTTTAATAAATGAAATTCAAGCACTAAAATGCCTGAACTGGGAGGGGTATAGTTGCAAAAAAGTTCAGGGACATACATGTCATTTTTCCAGAAATATGTAATGTATATTAAAATATAATGGATTAAAATTAAATACACAAACCCATAAGGGTACTCCTGCAATTTCGCCACCTCACGTGGGACGACACATGAGGTGAGGTGGACTAGACCCAAAAGCAATATTAAGTAAATACAAGGGTCGATCAACAAAATTTCCATTTTATTTACACTTGACATATCATTCACATGGTTAAGAAATAAATATAAAAATTTCTAGGCTAGATTAGCACTTTACCCCTTCCTTTGCACGGAGATGGATGACTAGATGCTGATCAATTATACATGTGGCGTCATCTACATGGATGGTACCCCATCACATATGAATGCCTGAGATTAGATCACGGGATGCAATCGAACAGTGTTGGCTTTGGAAGAACCGATGCCTATGGTGCGATCTGGAGCAGAAGGATCCATCCAACGGTGCTGGGTCCATCTCCAAGAACAGGGAAGACACGAGCGTATTCTTCCTTGTTCCGTTGATTCCTCGTGCTCCGAGGTTCCACCCGCAATGCTGAGGTTGTCTTTACGTTGCTGATCCACATCCAATGATGTCTTTCACATGGTCGAAAACTCATAGATGAGTCCTGGAAGTCAATGGAGCTCCAGGCAACTAGGGAGTCAAACCTGGAGTCGATTTGCCCCCAGTAGGGGCCTATTCAACCTAGGACCTGCACAAAGGTGTTATTGGGTTTGAGGTGATGAAGCTCGACCTATTTTGAACCTGCTATGCATCGGAATGGAGGTGGGCGGTGAAGGTCCGGCGAGCGGTGGAGTTGGACCTTCGATTTACGGATCGAGGGTTGACCCGGTTGGTCAGGGGGTCGGTTTAGATTAAGAATGTGAAGAGGAAGATAGTGGGCATGATACGGGGGTCAGAGATTGGTTGTATCGTGATGAAATTAGGCCGGAGCTCGAGAACTCCAGCAAGGGACTTTGACTAATCTAGACTAAACTATTAATTAAAATGCGAAACTAAAGACTGGAATTAAAATACATGAATTAAAACTACCTAAAACAGGAAAGAAATCATGTCTCATACCTGAGAGGGGGCTCAAGGAGCATGGTGGTCGGAGCTTGCCGTAGACCTTCTCCTCTCCTTGCTCCGACGTACTCCAGGTGTGGGGATGACTTAGTTGTCACCTGACCTTCACTCATGAACACCTAGACTCGATCAAGGGCTCCAGGAGGGATCAAGAAGGGAAGGAGGAGCTTGACGGATTATTTATAGACAGAAGGTTCTGGTTGACTTTTATGTCGATTATTTCCACGCTCGAGGAAGATCAGAAGGACCTAAAGATCTAGAGTGAGAGAGGATCGTGATGGGAATAGGATCCATGAAGAGCTCGAGGTGGAAGGAGCAATAGGGTGGCCTGGAAAAATCGAAGAAGACGAGATGCTCGAGTCTTTTGATAGAAGTTAGATGAAAGACGGGGAGTTGACCGAGGTCAACAATCCCTGGAAGCCTATTGGACCAAGTAAGCCCCCTACAAGACAAAAGAACCCCCTTTATTAAAAAATAATTAATTAAAAATAGTAAATGATTTTATTAATTTTTTATTATAAAAAAATGTTTACTATTTTATGTAGTATTTTAATATGATTTTATTTATTTTTTGATGTTATTTATTACAAGTTAATTTCAAGGGGTGTATTTATAGGTATATTCATCTATGTTTTGTATCTTTTATTTTTATTTTGTATTATTGATTTTAATTATTTTATTCTCTTATTTTATATATTTAAATTTTATTTTTAGGTGCATAAATATATTTTTATTATATTTTTCTAATGTCATTTTACACTTAAATAAATAGGGGTATAAGTTATATAGGTATAAGTACATGTATTTCATCTATGTATTTTTGTACATTATTTCATTTAAGTATTTCATTTATGGTTTTATTCCAGATTTAATATATGAATATATTATAAATAATATTTTTAAAATTATAAAAAGGTAAAGTTATAAAAATAATAAAAATAACTAAAATGAATATTTCATTCAAGTTTATAGTACAATAGGGGTCCAAAACCTAGCTTTCACATATTAACTCCAAACAATATGAAACCACTTCATTAAATAGCTTATTAAAAGTTATATATAATTAAAAGTGATTTTGATACATTTTGAGTTTTTTTCTTTAGAGATATGGGTCTGAGAAGTTTGGGTTTTGGCTTTTTATTTTGTGTATAAAAAGTACACTGTATATTATTCTTACGTGAAATCAATTTTGTATTTTTCTATACACTATTATCTACAATTTTATGTACAAAGTTTATTTATTTGAGTTATAAAAAGTGGAAAATAAAATAGGCCCTAAAAATGAATAAATGATGTATAAATAAATGGGATTTTTATTGTATTATTGGTCCTTATCTCCCCCTACTTTATTCCTTGTCGACCTAGTCATAAGATGCCTAGGTCTCGAGGTTTAGGGTCATAAAATACCTTTGACATTTTATTCTTTTTCTTTTCTTTTCTTTATTCTATAATTTTGGCATTAAAATCGGTATTTTATGCAACGTTTATGCAACAAAGGATGAATGTTAATTCATACAAATTAATGGTATTTATATGCATTAGCTAGGGTTTCTAAGGCCAAAATGATAGAATAAAGGTGATGAAATGGAGATTCATCACATTTACCCACATCAATTCCACGCAATCGACCTCTCCAATAATTCAGGGTGATTCCCGAGATCACGTTTTGAACTCTACGAACCGCTCTCCAGACTCCCTGCCTTCTTCAATAAACTGGGATCACTCTTGTTACGAAGTCTGTCCATTTTGGATGGAGTTGATTTCACTCCACTCCTCTCCATCCTTAATGAAATTATGTGTTGACCTTAACACAGAACGATTTGTCACATCAGGTGCTTCTATATAGACTGATTAGGACATCATTCGTTGTGTTGATCATGAGCCCGATTTGAGCCAAAGATTTTGTCAGATTCTAATTTAGATCTAGAGAAAAAGATGGCTCCTAATGGAAAGGGACCTCGACATCAATAACCGTAGACATGCCAGGAGCTAGATCAAAATGCAGTGAATGCACGACTCCTCACTCTATATAGGTGATTAAAAAAAACTCACCAACCATGCATTGGCCCAGGTAGCCTTTCAAGACATGCTGAATGGTCTCTAGAGAAGGAGAGACCATCCAAGAGGAGGAGAAGATGAAGAAAGAGAAGATTGACCCCTTGGAGGTGGAGCCGATGAGCCAAGAGGAGGGCATCCCAGGCCAACTTTCAAGGAGACATACAATCCTCGTGCTGGACAGATGACAGAATGGATACAGATTCCTGTTGTCCACACCCATTTTATGTTAAAATCTTAAGTCTTGGCACTACTTCCCACTTTCTACAAGAACGTGGAAGAAGAACCCTACATCCATCTCCAACAGTTTGGGCACATCTGTGGTACACTCACTACCTTAACATCCCATTAGGTGTAGTCAAATAACCGCATTCCTATTCAACCTTTAGGACAAGGCTCTTCATTGGATAAATCATTTGGGAAAGGTCATTACCACTTAGGAGGAACTCAAGTCTGCCTTTCTGCACAAGATATATCTACTTTGGCGGTTGAATTAGATGCGCACACGTATTACAAACTTCACCCATGCCACCCACGAGTCAATTCATGAGGCTTGGGAGAGGTTTACATATATGCAAGAAAAGTGGCCCCATCATGACATCCAGTGGACTAGCTTGGTCCAACATTTCTTTGGGGGACTTAAAATTGAGAGTCAGAAGCTCGTCTATGCTGCTTGTGGCAGGTCTCATTTCAACAAAGATGAGGATGTCGTATATCAGATTTTTGAACAAATGTCTGAAGGAGAAGCTGCCCTATCGTCATCTTGTGCCTACCAGAGACAACCACTAATTCATCAGAAGGAAAATCACATGGCTGCCTCGCACGAGTAGGACAAGGATGAGAGCTCGAATTTGAGCATTATTGAGGGGGCACCTGTCCAAGGTGGATATTATCGAAAAGCAATCACATGATCTTGAGAAGCTCGCTGTGATCGAACAGAGGACTCAGAACTTGGATAAACTGGACCATATTACCAAACAACTAGAGCTTCTAGTAAGCACAATTAGTGTATGCAATTTTGTGTCTGCATCCGCTTCGACTCTAGTTGAGACGAAGGAGCCATCATTACTACAACCTCCTCAGCAGAGTCAGCCCTAGCCAGCGGTTCAACACGTTTATTGCGTGCAAGCCCTGGTCCATCATCGCCATAATAGCGACAATAACAGTTGGTTGTATACCAGCTGGAGCTCCACACCCTTGTAGATCCATGCTCGCCTCCACCACCTCTCATTCAGGAGGTGCATGGAGATTGGTCTAATGATGCACAACTGGCCCGTCCATGTGAACCTCAGCAGGGCTAGTCTGCTAACTCCCATCCATTTCCTCAATAATAAGGAGGGAGGTTTGTCCAAGGGAACCATCAGCCTCACCACCAATAATCTCAGCTATTTCAGCACGATTGGAGATAGAATCAGTTTCAACAACCACAATATCACCAGTAATAATCCTATCATTGATACTCAATTGTGCCATATCAACACCCTCCTCCTCAACACTAATAATACCATTCTTCCTCTCAATATCCTTCGCATCATTCTTATTAGCATACTCAGCACCATTCACAATCTCAACATGGCCAACACGTTGAACAATTAGAGGCCCCTGTTGTGAACCCCACCCTCGACTTCTTGGCTCAACTTGGCAAGAGCCTCGCAAAGATAAATCAGAAGATAGATTACCTATCTGCTTCCAAGACAACAATTCCGATACAAGTGGAGGCTAGCCCAAATAATTTCAGAAAGCGTGAGCAGGTAGTTTGTAATGTCATGTCCAACCCCACAGGGTCAGATGTGCATGATGCTTTATTATCTAATGTTCTTACTCTCAAGAGAGGTAGGATGATACATCCGTTTGCAACAATGAAAGGAAAGAATAACGCTTCCACGAGCGAGTCATCATCTTCTTATACATCAGTCGAACCAGCAGTAGGGTCGGGTGAGGAAGAAGAAGGAGTAACACCAAAAAATAAAAAAATAAAAAAAGCAAAAAACAACAAAAGAAGGACACAACAATTCGAGTGCCAATCAGCCAGCAACAGAGAGGAAAACACTTGCAGCTGACCCGAAACCATCCGATGGAGTCCCTCCTACTTATTTGAGATGCCCACGACTTTAGAATGGTGAAGACTCTACTTTTTTGTCATCCATATACACAACCTGATGTGAGAATAGATTTTGGAGGATGTCATCGTCACCATTCAGGGAATGCCATTCCATATGGACTTCATTATTCTTGATATTGGCACCTCAGCTCCTCTTCTACACTCCCCTATAATACTTGGATGACCGTTCATTTGAACATACAAAGTAATAGTGGATTATACCAACGGACATATTACCTTTCACTCGAACAATGACAAGGTACCCATTCAGATGATCTAGGTGCCAAAACTGCCAGAATCTGCATCAGATGAGAGTGTGCCTATAGAATAGATAGAAGACTATGATTTTCTTGTAGAGATCGAGATACACATCTTTTCATGGGTGAAATTGAGAACAATGACTTCCTCTTTGACGACGAAGGAGTGGATATCACATTCGACTTCCCTTTTGTATTAGAAGATGAGATAATTATTGATATGTCGGATGAACTGATTGATAGCCACCTATCCTTCGCAGAGGAAGAACAGATCATAGAAGACTTCTTTGAACAAGATTCCATCATTGAGTTTTTATGCATTAATATATTCAGATATTACATTGTCAAAGGTGGACAATGTTCAGTTGATAGATCTGACCCCACTAATGCCCTGCACAGTTCTAGAGGTTACCATTGAGAAGGTTAAGACACCACCAGAGCTCAAGCAGCTCTCAGCAAATATGAAGTACGCCTTCCTTACAGGCGAACCGAACATGTTTCCTATCACCATCGACTCCCAGTTGACTCAGGAACAAGAAAAAAATTCATCTAGTCGAGATTTTAGAAAGAAACTGCAAGGCGATTGGATAGAAACCTTCCGATCTCCGAGGGATTAATCCTTCATTGCGCTCCCATCACATTTAATTGGAAGAAGGTAGCAAGTCGTCCCATGAATTTCAGTGAATACTCAATTCGAATCTCTGGGATGTTGTTATAAATGAGATTACAAAGTGGTGTGATGCGGGCTTCATTTATCCCATCTCTGATTCAATATGGGTGTCCCTTGCACGTCGTGTCGAAAAAGTCAGGGATCACCATAGTGAAGAATGAAAAGGGAGAGGATATCGCTACCAAAGTTCCAACTTCATGGTGCGTCCGTGTTGACTACAGACGCTTGAACATAGTGACCAAGAAGGACCACTTTCTGCTTTCCTTCATCAACCAGATCGTTGAAAGATTGGCCATGAAGGAGTATTTCTACTTCTTGGATGGTTACTCTGTGTATAATCATGCTGCAATAACCCCAGAAGATCAAGAAAAGATTACCTTCACATGTCCGTTTGGTACATATGCCTTTCATAGGATGCCATTTGGACTATGCAACGCTTTTGTGACCTTTTAAAGGTACATGTTGGTAGTTTTCTCAGATATGGTTGGTTGTTTTCTCGAGGAGTTTATAGATTATTCCTTAGTCTATGCTGACAGATTTGATCAATGCCTATCTTATTTAGACTGAGTCCTGAAGTCAACTTGGTGCTCTCGTGGGAGAAGAGCCATTTTATGGTAACCGAAGGGATTGTGCTAGGCCATGTCATCTTGAAACATGGCATGGAGGTTGATACCCCAAAAGTGGAAGTCATTTCAAAGCTTGAGCCACCTATAAATCTGAAGCAAGTCCAGTCATTCCTTGAGTATGTGGACTTTTATAAAAGATTCATAAATATTTCAGCAAAAGTGCCTGACCGCTGACTGAGCTTCTCGACAAGGAGGTTGGTTTTATTATTGCTCCCATAGTCCTCCAATATTTAATCAAGTAAAAGATCTGATCATTGATAACGCTCCCGCTACCCTTTATTAATTCGAGCAAGTTAATGTTCAAATTAATTGATATCGTTCGTTGCAGTCGGATAATGAGAGCAAATCAAAAACCACTTTTAATTATAGTCAAATTAATTTCGAGCGGCAATTTTTTTTACTTGGTTGGAAGTCCAAGGTCAAACTCAGGGAGGCATCTGTCTCCTTAGGTTGATTTTTAGCAAAATCCAATGTATGATTTTCAGAGGGGATATTTTTGGTCTTTTTTTGTATATTTTATGCAAGACACATGCAAAATCAGGACAAATTACAAGTTAAATAAAAAATATAGTCAAATTAATTCCAAAAATTATGAAACTTGGCCAGATAGTGAAATGGGATGAAATGAGATAACCGAATTTTTAGATGCACGGATAATAAAAAATGCAGACTTTAGTGAAAATGACTAATATAATTTTAATAGTTAACAAACGATGATAATTTTAAGAAACAAAATTAATCCAAATAGGTCTAGTTAAGAGCTATCCAAATCAACTTGAATTTTTTTAAAACACTTCACGGTTGATTAATTAAAAATCGATTAAGGTTTTCACTAAATGATTTTTCAAAGACAAATTATACGTGCAAATGGTGTGATTTTTCGATATGTGGTAGCATAAACTTATATCTACCAATGATGATTTTTCAGAGATTTTTCGATAAGAAGAGAATACGCAATCAATTAATCAATCAAAATAGGCCAAATGTTAAAATTTTCATCAAATTAATTTCCATAAATATTCTGCAAATCAGAAAAATACAAATAAATGCTAAAATGGTAGAACAAGAGTTATACTACACAATGCCATTTTCGGAATTAAAAATAGATGACAAAACGACAACTAAATAAACGTGCAAATGCAGGGGTATGAATGCAATACAGAAAAATAAAGGAAACAAACTCAACTATGCACAGGGGTACTTCTGTAAATAACTAACTATGCAGGACAACTTTGCAAAATTCACAAATAAATTAAAAAGAAAAATGGACCTTTGCCTTTTGCTTTCTTCCCACGTAGGGGCGGCTAGGGCATCTCGCGCAAGGAGGCGGCGGCAAGGGCAAGGCGGCGGACTCGCTGGCAGCGCGCGTACGGCGGTGCGGGCTCGGGGCAGCGCGCGCTGGTGGCACGAGGAGGGTGAGGGGCGCGACACCCCTTGTGGCTGGAGGGGGTTGCTCGCTACCGCCGGCTGGGAGACAAGGTCGCGCGCGGCCTTGCACGCGAAGGGGGGGGGGGACGGTGGCTGCGTTCGGCGGGGGCCGCCAGCGGCTGGTGGATGTGGCGCGATGGCGGCCGGCTCACGTGCCTGGAAGGACGCGTGGGCGTTGGGGACAGGCCGCGCGCACGCGGTGGAGTGGCGGCGTTGACGTTGATGGAGGAGGCGGTGAGGCGTGCACGGACGGGCGGTGGCGTGGGCGGCTGAGTGGCCTCGACATCGGTGTGAAGATGGGGGAAGAAAGGAAGAAGAGAGGGGAAGAGAGAGAGAGTGAAAGTTCACAAAGGATCCCCTGTTGCAAACAGGGGATTCTCATGCATTTGTTTAGCGGAGAAAAATAAACGATTAATCGGTTGATGAAAGGTCGCCAAAAAATTCAAGAAAAATCATCGTTGCGTTCGCAACATGTGATTTATCCGTGGAAGTGGAATTGGTTTTGCGATTTGGATGATGAAGGATGGAGAAATGATGAGAGAGAAAGATATGAGGAAGAAAAGATATTACCTGGATGGAGGATTGGATGCCTGGAGAAGAAGGAGCTCAAGGCAGAGCTCTTCCGATTATCGCTCACGCGGTGGCACGCGGAGCTTGCGCAGCTAACAGAGGTGCTGCAGCAAGGGACAGGGGTCCCTTGGATCTCGCTGAGGAGATCACGTCGTCGCTCACTATTGGCACTCTCTCCCTTGCTGTCACCAAAGAAGGAATGGAGCTTGGTGCTCTCGCTCATACGATGGCGGATGGGAAAGAGTGTGGGAGATGGAGAGGTTTTAAAAGAGGAGGAGGCAGTTGGAGAGGACATGGAGAAGGTGGAGGAGATGGGGTGGGATGGGAGGTGTCGAAGGGTGGCTTTTCCCTTAAGTCAAGGGAGAGTGGGAGAGGAATGGGTATGAGCCGTTGATGGAGAACCCCCTCATCCAACGATCCAGAATAAAGGAGAGAAATGGTTTAAGTAGATGAATGAGGAGGCGACACATGGCGGCTTTAGGAGTTGCCACGTGTCGCTTCGAGAAAAATCCGCAACTAAATACAAAGAAAAATCAAAAAAATAATAAAAGAGGTTAGATCAAAAACTAGTCAACACAAATGTTGCTCGTCTCGATGAGATCTACAACTTTCGTGAAGGGTCGAAAATCAAACGAGATCATCTGTACAAAATGCATTTTTGGGTGGTACCTTATAGATATAAAATACCGCATTTTATCTTTTCTAATTTTTTGCCATTTTTAATAGAGAGAAAAATCAAAATAAAAATAGAGAAAATATGAGAAGAATATTTACAACTTAATCTAATTTTTTTGGATTTTTAATAATTAGGAAAATGAAATGGTAAAATACAAAGGTAAAACGGTCATTTTGTACAATGTACAAAAGGGGCCCAAAACCCATGTTTTGCATACGAGCTCCGATTTTAATGAAATTGGTCTTGTTTCGAAGGTCTCTGAATGTGTATTACTTTAAAAGTGAATAGACCTAAATCGGACATTGTATGAGAGAGATACACACAATTTAAGGTTCATGGTTTCAAACTTGGATTGGGGTTTTATTGGTCAATTTTACAAGTTAGTACTTTTTTGATATTTTTCCTTTATTAGTGTTAGACATATATACACAATGGAGTTAGTTTTATTGGATTTGGAGTTAATATAAAAGATATACAAATAAGGTATTTTATCTAATATACAGGTGGATATTTACAAGTAAAATTGGCTTCTTATTTTATGCAAATATGAATGCTAAAATGCAGATGTTATCAATGCATGCATGAATGCTAATTATGCAATATAAGTGGAGATATGCAACTAACTACTCGGGAACAAAGCTCTATTTTCAACTTTTAGAGTCATGAATCACAGATTCATCACCCCCTATACTTAAACCTTGCTCGTCCCCGAGCAACTAAAATGAAATGCAAGATTGAAATGATTTTGGGTTCCATACCAAGGTCATGAACACAAGTTGAAAATGGAGCTTGACTCGACCTTTGGATTAATTGTGTGGCGGAACCTTATTGGGATCTGAACTTAAGACATAACAGACTTCAAGTTCCACAAGTCTTCTATTCAAGACACCTCAATAGTCAGGTCAGAACAAATCCTCAAACGCAAATTTCTGATGCTATGATTCTTACTTGTACTGTGTAAGTGTAATGTAACTCTCCACATCAGAAATGGCTAAGAAGCAGCCTCCTCTAACAAGGTAACTCAAATAACCCGATCCAGTAACTCTTTCCTCGAGGAGCGGGGATTCCCTTCTAAGTTCAAGTGCGACCAACTCAAGAGGAGGGAGTGGAGAAAAGAATGGATGGTAGCCAGTGTAGCTTCCTATCCCGGGATGCCTGACCAGTGTAGCCATGTCATCCAGCTGCATTTCTTTGGTAATATATATACTCCGACAAGTATTTTATTTTCACTTGGACCTGTCTGATTTTTTTGGAGTTTTTGCATTTTTTTCTTTTTTTCTCTTTTTTTTCTTTTTTTTGAACTATATACAAGGTGCAGCATGTACATCAGAAGTTTTCCTCTAGATCCAGTAGACTATCCCTCTTTTGAAGCATTATTGCAACCCACAGCATCCCGTCCTTAGATGTCAACACCACCAGACTAGGTTGAGATGCACTACCCTCCCTAGAGGAGGACGGATGTTTCCACCCGTGTGCTACTTCAAGCTAAAGGATTCTACCTCCTCACCACCTCATCAATGAAGAGCTACGTGCATTGTGCTTGTCCAAGTTAGGTCATTATCTAAAAGAATCATGCGTGTGCATGAGATATTCTATTTAGACCAATCAAGATGACATGTGAACATAGACTTGCGGACTCAAAGAATTAAGTCACTTGACCTGAGAAATCTTAACTCCAGTTCCTATAAGGTTCCTCTGAAATTTGGTGGATTAAGGTCAAATCAAGTCCTTCCTCAACATCTACTCATAACTTGGTTCAGAACCCACTAGCTTTTTACCTTGCATATGCAAGATATGCAGATGAGATGTGGATGACATGCTATGTAAATGATTGAAAATGCAAGACTTTTTTTTTCTTTTGAATGCAAGGATGATATGCAAGAGTAAATAAGAAGCCTATATTTTTTGTTTTTTTTCAAAACTTTTGTATACCTCCTATGTTACAACAATTTACAAGAGTTTATAAGTATTATACAGATTATACAAGTGTTATACAATATACAAGTATACTTTTTTTTTCAATTTTTACCCACCCGTAATTATTGCAAAATATATACAAAAATACGCGTAAATACGCAAAAGTGCGAGCTATGGGTAAAGTATATATGTAATATATACACGCCCCCCTATACTTAGCGTGTGCTATGTCCTTAGAGCACGAAAAGCGAGGAAAAAGACATAGCTCGTGCTAAGCGTAGGAGAGCTAAAATAACAAAAAATATAGAAGTCGCTCCGCCCCCCTATACTTAGGCTCTGGCAGCCTAAGTGTAGAAGAAGATCAAAAATGGGTGAACGGGGTTAAGAGGAGAAATGGAGGAGTATATACACGGGAGGCATCAGTCCCCCCTATACTTAGGCTCTGGTCAGTCTAAGTATAGGACAAGAGTGAGAATGAGGATCGATGTGATCTGGAGAATGTACAGCAAACTGACTCAGGTGGCTCATCCCCTCTATACTTAGGATCTGGTCATCCTAAGTATAGTCCAAGATAGTGATTAGTGAGGCGGGGATGGGTTACTAGAGTCACGGGGGAAAAGGGACAGAATGTACAAGAATGATGATATATACAAGTGAGTCGGTCTGAATCTTTCAAGATGCTGCTGATGGCTAGAGCTCACTGCTACAAGGTCTCATACGCGGCTCGAGGTGTATCTGCTGAATCTGTCTCGCGCATGAATACAATCTCCACAACATGGACTAACTGCTCATTGGATTTGATGAAGCGCTTCAACAGTTGTCCATTCACTAAGAATGTCAGTGCGTCATCTGCGAGATCTGCGTCATCGGTCTTGTAAGCTGTTCTATACGCCCAGAGGACTTGATCCAAGATCTGAGACCAGTCCTTCCTGTCTGGGTGGACAAGCTTTTGCAATATAGTTTTCACCTCCCTATTCGACACCTCAGCCATACTATTGGTCTGTGGGTGGTAAGGACTCACGACACAGTGTTCGATGTCGTGGTCATTCAGGAGTTTCTTCACCTCCCGATTTACAAAGTGGCTACCCCCGTCTGATATCATCATTTTGGGAATCCCGAACCTAGAGATGATGTGTTCTCTGATGAATTTACAGACAGTCCTGCTGTCTGCGGCTCGGGTCGGGATAGCCTCCACCCATTTGGATAGATAATCTACTGCAAGAAGGATGTACTCGAATCCGTGGCTAACAGGGAATGGGCCCATGAAATCGATGCCCCAGGCGTCAAAGACATCACAAATGATGATAGGCTGCATCGGCATCTCATCCTTGGAACCAACGGTTCCTCCCATTCTCTGGCATACTGGACATGACTTCGCAAAGGTGATGGCATCGCGAAACAGAGTCGGCCAGTAAAAGCCACACTGAAGTACCTTCCATGCGGTCCTCTTCCCGGAGTGGTGTCCTCCTGCCTCTAAGCAATGGCATAAAGAAAGGACACTCTGGTATTCCTCCTGAGGAATACACCGTCTCCAGACACAATCCGGTCCTTCAAAGAAAAGGATCGGATCCTCCCAATGGTAGTGTCTAGCGTCCGACTTCAGTCGGTCGATGTGGCTCTTAGACCAATCTTCGGGAACCTTCTTGGAGACAAGATAGTTCACGATGTTGGCGTACCATGGGAGTGAGTCAACAACAAAAATCGACTCGTCAGGGAAGGAGTCTCAAATAGTTGAATCCTCGGAAGTATTAAGATCTTCGAGATGAGAGAGATGATCGGCTACTACGTTCTTCTTTCCAGGTTTATCACGGATGTCCAAATCAAACTCCTGGATAAGTAAAATCCACCGAAGAAGACGTGCCTTCGCGTCCTTTTTCTCCATCAAGTATCGCAGTGCCGTGTGGTCAGTGAACACGATTACCTTGGATCCAATTAAATGATATTTGAACGTGTCCAAGGCAAATACTACCGCAAGCATCTCCTTTTCCGTAACTGTATAGTTACGTTGAGCGGTATCAAGCACTTTGCTTGCGTAGTGAATTGCAAACGGGATGCCATCCCTTCTCTGTCCTAATACAGCCCCAACAGCAAAATCTGAGGCATCCGTCATGATCTCAAAAGGTAGAGACCAATCTGGGGCTTGTAGGATAGGTGCGTCCATGATCATTCCTTGTAATAGATTAAAGGCCTCAAGACAATTGTGATCAACAACAAACTCTATGTCTTTGCCAAAAAGCTCAGTTAGCGGTCGGGCAATCTTAGAAAAATCCTTGATGAATCTCCGATAAAATCCGACATGCCCGAGGAACGACCGCAACTGTTTGACGTTGGTTGGTGGCTGGAGTCGTCTGATCACATCCACCTTGGCAGGATCAACCTCCATTCCTCTCTTGGAGATGACGTGCCCCAACACAATGCCCTCCGTCACCATGAAGTGACTTTTCTCCCAAGAGAGCACCAGATTGACCTCACAACATCGTTTGAGGACTCGGTCCAGATTCCTAAGATTGGAATCAAAGGAATCGACGTGGATCGAGAAGTCATCCATGAAGACTACCAGGAATTTGCTGACCATTTCGGCGAATACAGTAATCATGCACCTTTGGAAAGTACCTGGAGCACTGCATAACCCAAAGGGCATGCGCCTGAAAGCATAGGTACCAAAGGAGCATGTAAACGCGGTTTTTTCCTGGTCCTCCAGAGCTATGGCTACTTGATTGTAGCCCGAGAACCCATCCAAGAAACAGAAGAACTCTTTCCCCGCTAGTCTCTCTAGGATCTGATCAATAAACGGCAGGAAAAATGGTCCTTCTTCGTCGCGGCATTCAGGCATTTGTAATCCACACATACACGCCACGACATGGGAACTCGCGTCACGATCTCCTCTAGGTCCTCGTTGGTGGTCGTATGAATTCCCGACTTTTTTTGGGACCACATGGATCGGGGCCACCCATTTAGAGTCCGAGATGGGATAAATGAAACCTGCATTGCACCATTTCTCTATCTCCTTCTTTACCACCTCTCGTAAATTTGGATTCAAATGACGTTGGAATTCACGAGAGGGTTTGGCTCCAATCTCCAAGTAGATATGGTACGAACACAGAGCGGGATTTATCCCGTGGAGATCGGAAATTCTCCAGCCTATCACCTTACAGTTTTTCTCCAGGATCTCTAGCAAGCGAGATTCCTGATCCTCGGTCAATCGCGAACTGATGATGACGGATATTTCTTATCCTGGCCCGCAAGGAAGGCGTATTTCAGTGTTGTGGGTAAAGGCTTGAGCTCAGGTATGGTGTGATCGTCTAGGAAATCTGGCTCAATCGAATCTGGCTCTGTGTTGGAAGTGCATGGATCTTTCTCTGTAATGACTGCCACCAAGTTGTTCGGCTCTGGAGTTGGATCGTCAAAGGTCTCCATGCAATCGGCAAAAGCCTCGTCCGACTCGTCATCCTCATCTTCCGATTGTTCTAAAGAGGTAAGGACTGACAGCCCAGCTGGGACTCTAAGTCATCGAAGATGTAGGGTGATGCAAGTTCTGAGTTGTACTCGTTTCTGAGGACCTCGTAAACTGACTCATGCATGGGATCATCTCCGGAGGGGAGGGACTCATTGGTGCTGGCTGGGTTCTGTCTCCATGGCCCAACTGTGTCTACATGATAAATAGTCTGCTTCGTTTGAAGAGTACTCGGTGCTGGATTCGGAATCCGATCTCTGCCATCTGATCTGCTTCATCTCGAATTCCTCATCTCTGCGTGGAGTTTGGAACTTGATCTTCCCGATCTTATAATCAAATAGGGCCCCTGCTGTTCTGAGGAAGGGCCTGCCTAAGATGATCTGGGAGTCTCTCCAATTACAAGGGGTTTCCATATCTAGGAAAGTGAAGTCCACCATGTATTCCTGTCCCTCGACTTTGATCACAACAATCCTCAATTCTCCTTGGAACCTCTTGGTTGATTTATCAGCAAATTGCAGGAGGGCTCTAGATTTACTAAGAGGTTCGAGATTAAGCCTCTCATAGAGGGTTGTAGGCATTAAATTAATTGAGGAACCGTTGTTTAGGAGAGTGCGTGCAAACGCGATGTCATCAACATGACTCACTACATAGTGTGCACCCACGTCTCTACGTTTCCTTGGAAACGAGTTCTTTATTGCACAAGTCGTGGCTACTGATAGAACGTGTTTCTCAACACAGCTTTTGGTCTTCCTGCTAACTCTATTAGGAGTGCATCTCACCTTAAGGTATTTTTGAAATGCAGGAGTCATTTCTACGTACTTGTCAAAGGGGATTGTGACCTTGATGTGTTTGTTGCAGAACTCTGCCATCTCAGGGTCATCTTTTTGGATTTTTTTTAGTTTTCTTCTTTCCACCCTTGAGAGATCAGGGGAAAGAGATTATTGACTCCAACTCATGTTCTGAAAATGAAATGTTTTCATTGAAATCTGGAACTGAGTTATGTACACGACTCGGACTCTTAAACAGACTCGGACTCTGACTCTGACTAAAAGGAAAATGCTGAGGCAAAACCGGTGATGCGTCTTCCGCGACTTCTAGACGGTCCTCCTCAGATGGAGGTGCGGGCTCTTCATCGGTTCCGTCAGACTCTCTGCTGATGCGGGATTGCTACTTCGAGGACCCAGACGTCCTCTTCTTCTGCCGGTGGTGATGGTGGTGCTGCTCCTTTTCTTCCTACAAGTTCTTCTCAGGTAGAGACTTGGCGGCTCCTTCCTTCGGTGCCCGTGCCCGATCATGTATGGTCATAGTCCTTCCGCTCCTGAGGGACATATGATTCACATTATCATACGAAAGGATCTCATGTTCAGATAAATAATTATCTGAATAATATACCTGATCACGAGGTTGGTTCTGGCCATGGTTTAAGCTGTTCGGGTTGGCCTGAACCTGTGCGGGAATTGGGGTCTTTGGCGCCATTTGTTGATCCTGGGTACGAGAGACATGATTAAGATCGGTTCTCATATCCAGATAGTCATTCTGGATTTGTTGGACCCTATCAGACAGGGTCTGGATCGCCAAGGTGAGGGACTCCAATTCGGTGGGCTGGCCTTGATGCTGACTTGCGGACGAGGTTCTATACTAGCCCTGTTGGCCATGCCGATACTGCTGCTGTTGGTGGGACGGTGCCGGGCCCTGCTGAAATGTGCGTTGTTGTTGGTGCTGCTGAGGCTGGTACCCTTGTTCGGACCTGGACTGAACAAAGCACGGGGTAGGGACGGAGCTGGTTCCTTGGTAAGCTGGGGCAGGTCGGTGAGGCTAACCATTTCCCATCCCCGACTGTCTGCTGATGGGGTCACGGCTGTACCACAGCCCGTTGATCTCGAACACCTGCGGAGACTCCTCGTATCTGGTCTCCACTTGTGGGGGTGCATGCTGGTCATGCTGGGTGTAAGTCTGATCCTCCACCCAGCCTCTCTGAGGCCCCGGTGCCTAATCCTGTACAAGATGGACTCTGTGCACAGGTGCGGGTGGTGTAGAAGGGGCAGGTAGCTTCATCTTAGCTACCTTCTCAGTAAGTTCCTCCACTTGCTTCGGCAGACGTGAGAGAGACTCAAGGTCAGTGACCCTCTTGTGGATCTGCTCGACCATGGTTAACTTATCAGCAATCATCCCCATGCTGGGAATGAGGTCCTCGGTCAGATCCGTTACAGTCCTCCGGATTGTCTCGTTGGATAGGATTGAGGGAGACAACTGATAGGCCCTGGTGGCCTGTGACCTACCGGTTTCCACCATCTGCTCTAGGATCTTCCATACATCGTTCTCGTTCTTACTCAGATAGCTTCCTCCACTTGCGGCACTAACTAACCCCTGCATCTCCGGGGTTAAACCACAGAACAAGGTCTGGACTAAGATCGCCTTAGAAATGCCATGGCAGGGACATTTCTGAACTAGGTCATTGAACCTATCCCAGGCATCATGGAATGGTTCATTGAGTCCTTGGGAGAAACTGGCGATCTTTGTTCTCATTTGGTTAGTCCTACTGAGAGGGTAGAACTTCTTCAGGAATAAGTCCTTGAACTGCATCCAGGTTGTACATATCACCCCTAGGTTCTTCAGCCAATGTGCTGCCTTATCTCCTAAGGCAAATGGGGTGGCCTTCAGTCTAATGTAATCTTGCCCAACCTTAGGATGGCTAAGGTTGTTGCAAACCAGCTCGAAGTCTCGGAGGAAGGTATATGGTTCTTCATGGGCATTTCCGTTGAACTTCGGTAGCATGCTAAGGAAGTGAGGCTTGAGCTCAAATACTTCGGCGGGAACTGCTGGTGCCAACCAACTTTGTATCTCATTCTCCGCTGGGTTGTAGGCATCAACCATTGGTCGGTCGATTCCTCCTGCTGCAATAATCTGTCCCATTCTAGCTGTGAGATCTTCATTTTACTGTTCAGCTGTGGCGAGGTGATTAAGAATTTGGCGCAACGGGTCCTCATCCGGTGGTTGTTTAGGTGGCATCTTGTCCTCTAGTCCTGGGTATGAAACAAAGTCGGTGTCAGAGGACAAGTCAAGGAAGGGATTCTTACCGAGGCTATGGTCTTCCTCGGTAAGCTCAGAGGAGAGGAAAGGGTTGGTTTGAGAGTAACCACCCTGGTTGTGAAGGAACCAGAACTCAAGAGGGTCATAAGTCCTGGGTGGTCCAAGGTGCGCTTGGGCCAATGAAGAGGAGTTTCGTGGGGGGCTCAAAGAGAGATTGGTGAATAAAGAGCCGCTATCCCCCAGTCACTCATCTTGATTTGGCGAGAAGAAATGGGAATTCTAAGTGAAGATAGGATTTGACTCCTACCTGAAGGAAACAATTCAATCCAAGACCCTGGGTTCACAATCAACACGGTGAAGGACTCGAAACCGAGTCCAATTAATCTTGTTAATTTTAAGTGTGATTTTTCAAGCATGATAGCAAGGATTACACAGCCTATAGGGAAGTCGGCTCAGAGCCGGATGCGTCTTCCCAGTTTAACCTGTCGCCTAAGATACCGCCGGTCCTTCCTTTCTTCGCTCCTATCCCAAGTTGATGGATTCAAAGACCTGCCCCTATCTACCTGCAAGCAGGCGGAGGCTGACAAGGCCGAAACTTCACCCCGGGGGGTTACTGGCAACTTGTCGTGAAGTACCGCAATTTCGCCCCTATCTACCTGAGACAGGCGGAGGCTATTTGGTACTAGTCAGTGAACCTTAAAAATTCAACTTGTGATATCTGCTAGGATTAGTCAGAACGTGATATGGAAGGCGGGGATTTGGGCTCTCCTTAAGGTGTTCACACACACTCAAGTAGCCTCACTCAGCCTGAAAACAAGGTCGGGGATTAGTCTCCTGCAAATAGATTTTCCAATTTTATATTTTTTTGGTCAATAATGTTAGCAGTCCCGGTTTTAAGTTAAGTTTTCACTTATTAATCCAACCACACAGTACGCATATCGTTCAGTCCCAATTTCCATTTAAATTAAGTGTGAAAAACAGAGGGGGAAATCGAGAAAAGTCAATGCACGAAAAACGATGATGCGTATGCTGAGTTGAGAAGACTTACAGTGGTCTCTTCGCTTTTATGCAGGATGCAAAACAGAATTGAAAACTTTACACTACATGCATATGCAAGCGACAAAATCCGCTCCTAGACAAGCAGTTCTATTAGCAAGTGAAGCATAGGTTGATTTGACTAGATCTGCGGTCTAAGTGTGTCTTTTAAGTGGTTGTGTGGTCCTAAAAATTACGAGCACAAGCAAACCCTAGATTGGCTCGAGGAGCCGCTAGTGCAAGCCTAATTTATCAATCAAACCACACAACACATGGGGACATGGTTTCACTATCTTTACACACGCGAGAACCTAAACGGGAACCGCTGGAAATGATGCGAAAAAAAAAGAAATAAAATAAAAATACAAATTCTCTCAAATTACTCAAAAAATTAAAATGCTGAATCTTCGAAGCATCTTCGACTCCTCGTGTTCCTTGCACAGAAATAAATTAAGGTCAGAGAATGACACAAAAAATGCAAAAATTAAAAGACAGAAAATTTTCACAGGAAACCGGGGGTCAGACTACCTGGAGAGAGAAAATCAAACACTTAGAAATAACTGCAAATTAACCTAAGACATGCCTCCACGGCACGGTGCCATTTTGATATCGCTCCCGCTACCCATTATTAATTCGAGCAAATTAATGTTCAAATTAATTGATATCGTTCGTTGCAGTCGGATAATGAGAGCAAATCAAAAACCACTTTTAATTATAGTCAAATTAATTTTGAGCGGCAATTTTTTTTACTTGATTGGAAGTCCAAGGTCGAACTTAGGGAGGCATCTGTCTCCTTAGGTTGATTTTTAGCAAAATCCAATGTATGATTTTCAGAGGGGATATTTTTGGTCCTTTTTTGTATATTTTATGCAAGACACATGCAAAATCAGGCCAAATTACAAGTTAAATCAAAAATATAGTCAAATTAATTCCAACAATTATGAAACTTGGTCAGATAGTGAAATAGGATGAAATGAGATAACCCTAATTTTTTTGGAATTTTTAGATACACCGATAATAAAAAAATACAGACTTTATTGAAAATGACTAATCCAATTTTAATAATTAACAAAAGATGATATTTTTCAGAAACAAAATTAATCCAAATAGGTCTAGTTAAGAGATATCCAAATCAACTTGAATTTTGTTAAAACACTTCACGGTTGATTAACTAAAAATCGATTAAGGTTTTCACTAAATGATTTTTCTAAGACAAACTATACGTGCAAATGGTGTGATTTTTGGATATGTTGTAGCATAAACTTATATCTACCAGTTTGATTTTTCAGAGATTTTTCGATAAGCAGAGAATGCGCAATCAATTAATCAATCAAAATGGGCCAAATGTTGCAATTTTCACCAAATTAATTTCCATAAATATTCTGCAAATCAGAAAAATACAAATAAATGCTAAAATGGTAGAACAAGAGTTATACTACACAATGCCATTTTCGGAATTAAAAATAGATGATAAAATGACAACTAAATAAACGTGCAAATGCAGGGGTATGAATGCAATACAGAAAAATAAAGGAAACAAACTCAACTATGCACAGGGGTACTTCTGTAAATAACTAACTATGCAGGACAACTCTGCAAAATTCACAGATAAATTAAAAAGAAAAATGGACCTTTGCCTTTTGCTTTCTTCCCACGCAGGGGCAGCTAGGGCATCTCGCGCAAGGAGGCGGCGGCAAGGGCAAGGCGGCGGACTCGCTGGCGGCGCGCGCACGGCGGCGCGGGCTCGGGGCGGCGCGCGCTGGTGGTACGAGGAGGGTGAGGGGCGCGGCGCCCCTTGTGGCTGGAGGGGGATGCTCGCTACCGCCGGCTGGGAGACAAGGCCGCGCGCGGCCTTGCGCGCGAGGGGGGGGGGCGGTGGCTGCGTTCGGCAGGGGCCGCGAGCGGCTAGTGGATGTGGTGCGATGGCGGCCGGCTCACGCGCCTGGAAGGACGCGTGGGCGTTGGGGACAGGCCGCGCGTACGCGGTGGAGTGGCGGCGTTGACATCGATGGAGGAGGCGGTGAGGCGTGCGCGGACGGGCGGTGGCGTGGGCGGCTGAGTGGCCTCGACGGCGGTGTGAAGATGGGGGAAGAAAGGAAGAAGATAGGGGAAGAGAGAGAGAGTGAAAGTTTACAAAGGATCCCCTATTGCAAACAGAGGATTCTCATGCATTTGTTTAGCGGAGAAAAATAAACGATTAATCAGTTGTTGAAAGGTCACCAAAAAATTCAAGAAAAATCACAGTTGCGTTCGCAACATGTGATTTATCCGTGGAAGTGGAATTGGTTTTGCGATTTGGATGATGGAAGATGGAGAAATGATGAGAGAGAAAGATATGAGGAAGAAAAGATATTACCTGGATGGAGGATTGGATGCCTGGGGAAGAAGGAGCTCAAGGCAGAGCTCTTCCGATTATCGCTCGACGCGGCGGCACGCGGAGCTTGCGCAGCTAACAGAGGTGCTGCAGCAAGGGACATGGGTCCCTTGGATCTCGGCGAGGAGGATCACGTCGTCGCTCACTGTTGGCACTCTCTCCCTTGCTGTCACCAAAGAAGGAATGGAGCTCGATGCTCTCGCTCATACGATGGCGGATGGGGAAGAGTGTGGGAGATGGAGAGGTTTTAAAAGAGGAGGAGGCAGTTGGAGAGGAGATGGAGAAGGTGGAGGAGATGGGGTGGGATGGGAGGTGTCGAAGGGTGGCTTCTCCCTTAAGTCAAGGGAGAGTGGGAGAGGAATGGGTATGAGCCGTTGATGGAGAACCCCCTCATCCAACGGTCCAGAATAAAGGAGAGAAATGGTTTAAGTGAATGAATGAGGAGGCGACACATGGCAGCTTTAGGAGTTGCCACGTGTCGCTTCGTTAAAAATCCGCAACTAAATACAAAGAAAAATCAAAAAAAAATAAAAGAGGTTAGATCAAAAAGTGGTCAACACGAATATTGCTCGTCTCGACGAGATATACAACTTTTGTGAAGGAGCGAAAATCAAACGAGATCATTTGTACAAAATGCATTTTTAAGTGGTACCTTATAGATATAAAATACCGCATTTTATCTTTTCTAATTTTTTTGTCATTATTAATAGAGAGAAAAATCAAAATAAAAATAGAGAAAATATGAGAAGAATATTTACAACTTAATCTATCTTTTTGGATTTTTAATAATTAGGAAAATGGAATGGTAAAATACAAAGGTAAAACGGTCATTTTGTACAATGTACAAAAGGGGCCCAAATCCCAAGTTTTGCATACGAGCTCCGATTTAAATGAAATTGGTCTTGTTTCGAAGGTCTCCGAATGTGTATTACTTTAAAAGTGAGTAGACCTAAATCGGACACTGTATGAGGAAGATATGCGATTTTAAGGTTCATGGTTTCAAACTTGGATTGGGGTTTTATTGGTCAATTTTACAAGTTAGTAATTTTTTTATATTTTTCCTTTATTAGTGTTAGTCATATATACACAATAGAGTTAGTTTTATTAGATTTGGAGTTAGTATAAAAGATATACAAATAAGGTATTTTATCTAATATACAGGTGGATATTTACAAGTGAAATTGGCTTCTTTTTTATGCAAATATGAATGCTAAAATGCAGATGTTATCAATGCATGCATGAATGCTAATTATGCAATATAAGTGGAGATATGCAACTAATTACTCGGGAACAAAGCTCTATTTTCAACTTTTAGAGTCATGAATCACAGATTCATCAATCTTTTTGGCCCCTATTCTGCAACCACCAGATTGGTCTCTCCCATTTGAGATCATGACTGATGCATCGGACTTTGCCATCGGATTGGTTTTAGAATAGAGGAGAGACAATCTTCCTTTTGCAATTCACTATGCTAGCAGAACTCTTGATGAAGCACATAAGAACTAAACAGTTACTGGGAAAGAGTTGCTGGCAGTTGTCTTTACTCTGGAGAAGTTCAAATCTCATTTTCTTGGATCCAAAGTATCTATAAAAACCATTCTGCCATCCAGTACTTGTAAGTCAAGAAGGATGCCAAACCAAGGCTAATCAGATGGATCCTTCTACTCCAGGAATTCAATCTTGAAATCTGTGACAAACCTGGAGTTAAAATGTGGTGACAGACCATTTGTCAAGATTGCTAGAATTAGACACTACTGCCTTTCCAGATGAAGCAATTCTGTCAGTCACCTCGCTCCCCTGGTTCGTTAATATTGTGAACTATCTTGTGCCCAAGAGAACTCCACAAGATTGGCTGAAGCTGAAGATAGACAAGTTCTTGTTATATATTCATTTCTATCAGTGGGAGAATTCATATCTTTCATGAGGGGTTAGATTGCACTTGGAGGAGGTGCATACCTCAGGAGGAAGTTCACATTGTCCTCGAGCATTTCCACGCCCGAGAATCAGGAAGACACCTCTCTGGAAGACGTACGACAATAAAAGTATTACAATGCAGCCTATGGTGGCCGACCTTATTCAATGATGCAGAGGATTTTGTGAAGCATTGCACTGACTGTTAGAAGATGGGTGGCACTATCGAAATTAGATATACAATGCCCCTGAAATATATTCAGATTTCAGAAGTGTTCGATGTATAGAGCATTGACTTCATGGGCTCATTTCTTAATAGTCAGGCCTATGAATATATTCTGCTTATTATCGACTACGTGAGTCATTCGGTGGAGGTTATCCCAACCCAAACCACCGACAGTCGCAACCTTTGATAGTTTCTGATGGAAAACATCATTGTACGGTTCAAGATCCCCAAAATTCTGATATCCGATGGGGGTAGCCATTTTATCAACAAAGAGGTGAAGAAGCTGACCCAGTAATATTGCATAGAACGTCGAGTAACTTCTCCATACTACCCACGGTCTAATGGCTTGGTAGAATATCCAAATAGGGAAATCAAGACGGTTCTCCAAAAACTAATATGCCCTGACAGAAAGAACTGGTCTCAACTACTTGACTCTATTCTCCGGGCCTATCGGAGTACGTACAAGTCACCTCTGAGAATGTCTCCCTACTGCCTGGTTTATGGCAAGCCATGTCATTTTCCTGTTGAGCTCATTCATAAATTTCGTAGACAATAAATATATGTAATTTGAATATGAAGAAAACTGGAAAGAATAGAAAGCTAGATCTGAGAAAACTTCTTGATTTTTTCACCTATGCATATGACAACAACCTTATGTACAAGGAGAAGGTCAAGAAGTGGCATGACAAGCACATCCGTTGGAAGACTTTAAAACTTGGTCAGTTGGTATGGTTGTTTTATGCAAATTTAAACTATTCCCAAGAAAGTTGAAGAGCAAGTGGATATGGCCATTTGTAGTGAAGCATGTGCATGACAATGGAATCATAGTCATATTCAGATTGTCAGTTGGCGCACAAACATCATCAATGGGTAGCTTCTGATGCCGTATATCGTTTTCTTCTGTTATTTTTTTCCATTTTTCATTCCTTTATTTGTTCAAAAGATTCGCTCATCTCATTCACCGTTGTTGTACCTAGGACACACTTCGTCCTAAGTATAGAATGGATGACTGTATGCGAGTGCTCATTCTTTAATCCCATCGCTTGTCTCATCAACTTTTGACATTCTTTCTATACTTTGTGATATTTTACCCTAAGTATAGGGGGAGACATTCCAAGCCGCTGATTTGTTTATTCCCACCCTTGACCCTCCCTGATTTGTGTACAGTCTGTTATACTTAGGATTAATTGATCCTAAGTATAGGGTGACGATCGACTTCCTATTCTTTATCCAGTTGTTGTAGTATAGATTTTCCTATATTTAGTATGAGTTATGTCTTCCTTTTCTCTTCGATCTATGAGGACATAGCTCAAGCTAAGTATAGGGGGGTCATATATATTCTGTATATATTTTATCCTTAACTCGTACTTGTGTATTTCCAAATAATATGGCTAAGTAATAAAAATTACTACATACACAAAATTCTTTGTAACTATAGTTAATAAAGCGGTTAAAAATGTTTTGCAAAATATTTTTAAAAATGGTTGGAAAATCTCTTTGAAATATTTTTGGAAAATGGTCTGAAAATTATTTTCTAAAATATTTTCAAACCTTTGTAAAAATGATATGTTTGCAAAAATTTCTTTTTTTTGTTTGAATAAAATGTTTTGAAAATCTATTTGCAAATGGATTTGGAAAATGGTTGTAAAAATATTCTAAAAAATCTATAAATACAATTTGAAAAAACCTTTGCAAAATGATTTTCAAATTTTAGTAATATTTGAAAAAAAACATATTTGTCAAATTATTTTTCAAAATTAAGTTTTTAAAATGATTAAGAAAGTTTTCAAATTATATGGAGAACCCTATACATAATTGAAGCAAATAAATTCTTTACAAACTCTATACATTAACTTGTAAAAACCTTATGTAAATTCTTGTAAATAGGAATATGCACTCCCGTGTAAATATCTGCACATATTTATTCGTAAAAACTCTTTTATTTTTCAAAAATCACTAAAAATTTGCAAAACAAAAAAACTATATAAATTTGAAAAATATTTTCAAAAATTGCATAAAATATGTACAAAAATTTCAAAAACCCATAAAAAGTTCAAAAAATTGGTTTCACAAATATATTTTCTAAAATCTGCATCACATTTGCATTTTTTGGATTGATAATGACAATTGAACAAGTCTAAATAAAACCCGAAGGTTGGAACTTGGTCGGACCTTAATCCACATAATAATTGGAACCTTAAGGGGACCACAATTGAGGCACTTTAGGTCTAATAGTCTTAATTTTTTGAGAACATGCGACTAGGTTTAGTATCGTCTTAACTGCCTAAGTAGAATATTCGGAACACGCACATGACTCTTGTCAAAAGTGACCGAACTTGCACACATGCACCTTACACTTTGCTCAACTCATTTGAAGTGGTAGAGGGCTGCATTTGTTGGCATGAGACCAAGCCAACGGAAACATCAGAAGTCACACATTTGTGGCCATTGTACCCCAATTTGATCCAGTAGCCATGAGGTCTAATGGCAGAATGTTGTGGGTTGCATAATGCTTCAAAAGAGGCATAGTCTACTTGCTCCAGAGGAAAAAGTCCTTGTGTAAATGCTGATGTATATCGTATAAAAATACAAAAATAAAAAGCTCCAAAAAAATATACAGGCAAAAATCAAGAAAAATCAATTCCCGTCGGAGCATATATATTCAATAAGCAAGCTTGAGCTTCAAAGTCATAGACATATGAGAGCATGCAACCGCATGACTTGGCTACACTGGTCAAGCAACCTAAGATAGGTAACTACACTGGCTACTGTCCATTCTTCTCTCCACCTCCTTTTCTTGAGCCAGTTGTACTTGAACTTATAAGGGAATACCCTGCTTCTCGAAGAAAGAGTTATTGGACTGAGGAATTAGGGTCACCATGTTGGAGAAGCTTGACTTTTATCGCTTCAACTGTGAGGAGATGTATATCGCACATACTGTATAAGATAGACTCGTAGTCATAAGGGACTACATATGACATTGACTTATTCAGATCTCGCTTTTGATAAGACTTGGGCAGAGTTTCGTAGTTCTTGGAGGCTATTATGTTTCAAGTCCGGTTCTCAACTAAGGTTCCAACCAAACTAAAAATCCAAAGGTCTGACTAAGCGCCAAACTTTGATATTATGAAGACAAGTTTAAAAGTCAAAATTGATCCATCTTCTTTCTTTTGCTTTTCTGCACTTATAGGCATAAGTGTTTGCTAGGGACTAGCAAGGGCAAGTATGAGGAGGGGAGAAGAATCTCCATTTTATCACCTTTATTCTTTCATTTTAACCTTAAATCCATAGCTAAATACATGTATATATCAATAATTTGCCAAAATAAACACCCTTAATTTGCACAGAATACTATATAAAATACTGTGTATTTATTGTATTTAATTTCAAAATAAAAGAATAAAAGAAAAGGAAATGAGACACTATAGGTGTTGAGTGACCCTAGACTCTGAGACCCAAGACTTGGCCGACAAGGAATAAAGTAGGGGGAGATAGGGCAGATGAATTGTACAAAATCAACATAAAAGCCTTAATTTTTAATTCTAATTAATATTTGGGGCCTATTTTATTCTTTATTACTTGTACCACAAATCAATAAAATTTGTACATAAAGGTTGTCGATAAAAATACAAGGGAAAATACAAAATTGAGTTCATAAAAAAATATATAGTGTGCCCGAGACACATAAAATAAAATATCAAAATAAATACTTCACAGACCTGTATCTCACCATATTGTATCAAAATGGACAAAATCACCTTTTATTCGATATAACTTTTAATAAGCTATTTAAAGAAGGTGGTTTCATATAATGTGGAGCTAAGACGCAAAATTTAGGTTTTAGGCCTATATTATGCAATATACATGTATATTTTATTCAATATATTTAGTCTCTATATTTTTAAATTTTTTTATTTTTATAAAATTGTATATATTATTTAAAATATATATCCATAATTAAAATTAATTAAAACCATTTCAATAAAATTAAAATAAATAATACATGCAAATACATAGGTAGAGGATACCTACATAGAACTATGATGTATAGATACCTAATTAATTAAGTGTACATACAAACTCAAAAAAATACAATAAAAATATCTAAATATGTCTAAAAATAAATCAAAAATATATAAAATACCTATATAAAATAATAAAATATATATACAAAATAAAAATAAAATACCAAAATATAGTTATTATACCTATGTTTTACTTGTAGCTATTAACTTGTATTAAAAAGCACATAAAAATACATAAAAATGCGTATAAAATACTACATTAAATTAAAAAAATTTATTTTAATAAAAAAATTAATTAATTAATTTGCTATTTCTTTTTGAATTTACCAATCTTTTCTTCCCAAGATTTTTCTGGTTGGTCCACGTGGGCCAACTAGAGAGCTCCCTTTGTTGACCAAGGTTAACTGCCCCCTCCGCCTCCTCTGTTCTGACAGACACCTTGAGCAACCCTACTCTTCACAGTTTCCTAAGTTCCCTAATGATTTATTTGCCTCGTGCCTTGAACATCCCTAAAGCCTTGACATCTGTGAATCTTGTAAGATCGTCAGGCACAGCTGATCTCCATCATGTCGATCAGAATCTCCATCGAAAGTTGCCTCCTCGCCCAACCTATAAATAAGCTTCTTCGACCTTCTCAAGTTTGATCCCTCCTCTGTCGATCTTAGCCCCTCAGATCCATCCCAAACTCTTTGCCTTAGTGACAACAAGTGAAAGAGAGGATTTGCAACGAGGAGGAGCAGTTGTAGGTGGTGATCCAATCCATCGCTAGAGGTAGCTCCGGCTGGTTTTGCTTCGTAGGCCCACAACCTACTTGAGGCTTTGTTCTTCCGTCCATAGGTAAATTTCTTAGTCGTCTTTCGATTCTAGTCTTTACTTTTAGCATTAATTTAGTCCTTAGGCATAAAATCGAAAATCCCCAAATCCCTAGAGCTCGAGCTCCATGGCTATTCACTGTAATCTGACAATCAGATCATCTCGACTTCCACCCCCACTCGACTCCCCTTCATCTGCTCCATCGATCGATCCATCTATCCCCTCCAGATTTATCATGGATCTGGGAGTTAAAGCTCCCACCACCACCTTTACCCAGAGCTCCACCTTCATCTCATCCCCGGCCTCTTTTTGCCTAACCCTTCAGTCAAGAAGTTATCCCTCGAACCAAGGAATCTTTTGGTGCATGATAAGGAACACGAAGACCCAGCTAGAACAACCCGGAAGAACTGGAGCTACTCCATGTCACCTGGAGCCGTCGAGCTCCTAGAGAACCTTCGAACTTCTTGAAGACATCCAGCACACGTGGAGGACCTACAACTATCTCTGGCACACCGTCAAATCAAGGATTCAACGCCGTGGGATGGAGAATGAGGAGATCAAAGAAGCCCCTACCATTGTTCTTTAGCAGTTCATCTAAAGGGGCTGACGACCATTAGATCAAGAACGTGGCCCAGATTTAATCTAGGTCATTCATTTTATTCAAACCATCGTCCTCCCTCAACCATCAGATCGCATACGTGGTGCGGAGAAAACGATTTGATCAGACGATTTAAGTCAGGTAAATTTCACTGACCCCTCCGCATTTTTGGTTATTTGTGAGCGATCATGTAATTATTTAAATTAGTTCAAACCTTTTGGGATATTTTGGATGTATGCCCTTGGTACTTTTTGAATTTGCATATCAGTCCAGTGCTAGGTCATCTCACATGAACCCCACATGACGTGAAATTTTGCAGGAGTAGACCCTGATTATTGTATTTAATATTTGGTCTATTAAAATCAAGTTGGCGTTCGAACTTTCTGGTTATTTTGAACATGTGCCAGGAAGATTTATTTTATTTGCAAAAATAACCCTACTAACTTGATTTAGTTTTATTTATGCATTTTTATTTAAAATAACTCCTTTGCTTTAAAAATTCTAAAAAAAATAGGTCTATGTGCATGATTGGCTGCTTGTTCACGGTATAATTTTTATTTATCATTTTGCATGCATTTACATTTATTAAAAATTACAAAGAGCTATTTTATTCCTTGACTTAAAAAATACAAAAAATTATAAAACCTTTTTTAAAAATTCTAAAAATACCCACTATTTATTAGTCTATTTTACAACTTCAAACCAAAAATCACAAAAAATCATAAAGGAAACTCTTAAAATTAGCAAACCCTTATAATCCTAAAAAAAATATAAAATATTCTTCAAAATACCCAAAATATTAATTTATGTTCCATATATATTGATATCTATATATTAAAATTGATTTTGAGATATTTGGAGCCAATTTCCTATTTTTAATTCTCAAATCAATTCTACATATTTAAACAGTCGCAGTCGCTGTTTTGTTATATTTCTGATTTCAAAAATACAAAAAATGTAAAAATTCCCCAAAAATACATAAAAATAGGAAAATATTTGGGAAATATAAAAAGATTTTATTTTGTTATTATTGCATATTTTTTTCTGTATATAGTATACCTTATATAACCTATATATCTATTTATGGTTATATATAATTTATATTATTAATAATTATTATTAATACTTTAATTATATTTTAAAACCTTTAGAAAAATAAAAGTATTGTCCTTTCTGGTTTTCTATTTTTTGTTGTTATATATATTACATTATATATTACTAAAATTATTTAGGAAAAAATGGGTCTGCCCTCGCCCATTTTTTCATTTTTTTTTATTTTTTTTACAAAATATTATCATGTACATTCATCTATATATACCTCCTATATGTCATTCGAATTTCGTCAGAAACAAAGACTCTTATGTCCTCCATCTAGAAGAGGTAATTTTAACGGTTTAAACATTGTTGTAATCGACCTATTCTAGATGGAGGGCATATGAGTCTTTATTTTTGACGAAATTCAAATGACATATAGGAGGGATATATAGATGAATATACATGGTGATATTTTTGAAAAAAAATAAAAAAATCCGAAAATAGAGCGGAGGCAGCCCCATTTAACCTTATTATTTAGATAGCCTGATATACCTTTATGTATATCCTTATATATACATTATATTATTAAACAAAAAAGAAGTTCTAAATCAGGAAATTAAAATTTTTAAAAAATAGATTAATAAAAAAGAATTATTTTATTTAAATAAAAATCTGCAATTACATTGATTGATTTTCTGCATACTTGTATATACATACTTGCTTTATTTATTGGTTTAAATAATCATTGCTACGTCCCATGCTTCCTGTGTTCGATCCCTACTTGCTTGTCCACTGTACATATTCATCTAGGGTATAATAAATTTTGATCCACATATATGCTTGCATTGTTTGATTTTTATATTGTGAGTTGATTGTTGTTTGAATATGAGGTTCTTGGGAGAGGTCACTTTGGTGACTTCAATCTCGCATTGTGAGATCGTACGACTCTCTTCCTTGGATATCTCAGATCGACAAGGAGGTGACGCACCCATTCAACCATTCCCAGTCCCTCATCAAACCGCCATCTCCATGTCGAAGTACAACAAAGAGGAGGAAGGGGATGCCCCGAAATCCGGAGTAGCATAAACTTACAATGGATTTTCCTGAAATTCCTTAGCTCTGATCATAATCTCCAGCCATCTTCGAGCATCTTCGACATATCCTCGGTAGATATAGGAACCTCCGTCCAGCACACCATCCCTCACTAAACCCTGCCATCAACAATCCTTGCCTGAAGCTATTGGAGACTACAAGGAGGGAGACCTTCCATCTACAACGTACAACTACCATTGATGTGGCCAACCCCTTTAATCAAGGCCGTCTGATTGCATGCACACCAGTCACTGATTCTATCTGCATCGAAGGACCGGAAGCCGAGTGTAAATAAAGGCGAGTGCAAATGAAAGCATGTGAGGATATCCCTTAACTTTTTTGCTTTATTTTGGACAGTGGTGTAACAATTAGATATGCTCTCATTTTAGTTGTGCTTGGATTTGTGGTTGGCTTCTCTAAAATTATATAGACATCTTAGATTTTGTGATAAAATTTCCCAAATCATCGACACTAGATATGAACGAGAGGCATGAGATTTGGTATTTAAAGACCTTCAAGAGAATAGCATACGTTCATTTAACATTTTCCTTCTCATGATCCTGACGAGATTTGTTTCGTATTTTTTATAGTACATTTTTCTAATAAATGCTAATTTGCAATTATTTCTTCTCAGTGTTTTGATGTTATTTGTAGGAAGATTCGTTGTGCATTCTTCCTTCAATCAGTCCAAATGATCTTATCAACCACAACATAAGATGATGATATGATTCCACTTAGTAGCAATAACCATATTTTCTTACGTTTAAAAACATGTAATAGTATATGTGTGTAGTACCATTCTGTGTAAATTAGATTTGTTACCTGAGATAGATTACAGATATTACTATTACTCTCCACGGTTGATAAAGATTACTTATTTTGGATGACATGGATTATCTTCTTCTTTTGTTATTTTGCAATACAAATATCAACTCCATGATGAAAAGCTCTGGTTACTAGTATATCGATAATATTAATAGTTCATATTTACTTGTATTAGAGCTCATATAATATTTATTTAACTCTGCATGATATATAACAGTTTCATGTAAGTGGTTTATTTCTAATAAGTTCAAATTAGTTAATACCTATTTCGATGTTATTAGTTTTTTTTGGAAACATGAAGCAAGAATAACGTGCTTTATAACTTACCATAATGCTTCATTAGTGTAATAGGTTGACATACATTAAGAATTATATTGCCACAGTGTTTGTGGCAACTCTTTCATCATATACACTACAGTTTCAAAAGTATACATCTTAATACCACCAATGCTGAAAAAAAATACAATTTCACAAGTTAGTAGTGGACACAAGCTCACGTGAATGAATCGTGCATATTTTCCATTTTTAGGCTTGAACAATCACCTAAATCCTAACATACAACCTAGGCCAGAATTACCTTATATTTTAGGAACAACTTCCTAAACTCTTTCAGCAACAGTTCTTTTGCTTACTGCAATATCCTCTTTTCATGTTTCGATTTGTTTTTATTTATACTGTATTTTGTACATTGATGAAGTGATTTCATAGATAACTTTCCTTTTCACACAGATTTCTCATTATTTACATTTGAATAAGTTATTAGGACTTGAATCTTACTATGCAATATTCCTACAGTTAACAATGCGTACAACAAATTTTAATAAGCGTCTATGTACCAGCATATTGACAAATCTTTATAAACATCAAAGTGCCAGCATATGAACCGATCTTTAAGGGTTCGTTTGGTTGCTGGGTTGGGTTGGATTGGGGTAACCCTGTGAATAGTAAACAGTGAGGAAGATTGGGAGGGTTGGAAGGAAGGGTTACACCGGTGTACCCCAACCCAATCCTGCAACCAAACGATCCCTATGAGTGTCAAAGTTCCGTCTACATTATTTTAAGTTTGTTTATTTACATCCACATTGTAATTATTAATAATTTAATCTGCACTATTTTAATTTTCTTATCCTATCTTTTGCCAAAGCCCTCTATTTGTAAAGAGAAATACGATGGTAGCTTCTTGAGTAGAAAATTTTGGGGATAATTGGCTACCAATCAGAAAAGGATGGAAGAATATGCAAGAACAGCCTAAGTAAAAATTGTAGAATAGGAAAGTTATGTTTTAGTCTACCAAAACAAGATTTTCTTTCTATTTCCAGGTCTAAGCTCCTTTAATGAATGCCAATAACAATCAGTTAAGATAACAATAATTCACACGCAATATTCACTTGCAGTTTCTATTCAAGTAGCATTATAGATAACCATTCTGGCTAATTGTTCAGATATATAGAACATTTATAAATCCATCAATTATTATTCAACATTTTCTTCCGTATAACTTCATGTCTTCTAACTACACACGTTGTTGTATACAATCTAAAAAAAACATAGCACCGCAAGCGAAGCGCGGTTCAAACCACTAGTATATACATATATCCAGTCATATGTCAACCAATCGGGTTTCATAGATTTCTTAATTGTGCTGCTTAGTTAAAGTTTCCCTTCAAAAAGTTCAGATATGGTTGGACTTCAAATTGAAGACGGGTCTTTTTCAGATATGGTTAGGAGATGCGAGTGTTGGGATGTTGAGCCGGCTAAGAGAGGGCGAGGACGGCCCAAGAAGTGTTGGAAAGAGACTATATGAAGGGATCTTAGTTTGCTGGATATAAGTCCGAGATTGACCCAAGATAGATCTGAATGGAGGCGAAGAATCCATATAGCCGACCCTACTTAATTGTGGGAAAAGGCTTTGTTGTTGTTGTTGTTGTTGTTGTTGAGTGGGGTGAAGTTGATACTAGGTACATAGATAGCTTTTTTCAGAAATATTAAATGCATTATCCGCAATTTGACATCCCTCAGTCCTTTTATCAATTTCTTGCATTGCAGGTTTTCATAACAATCTGTCGTCTTGCTATTCTACAATGCCTGAACAAAATGACGTGGACAAGTCTGTGAATTACATTGCAAGCTGTAAAAATCTGGATGGAGATTTTGGATGTACACCTGGAGCGGAATCTCATGCAGGGCAAAGCATGTTCATGATTGTGATAGTAGCTTTGTCATTTAAATTTGAACAGTTTATGACATTGAGTGTACATCTAATATATTACCAAATACGAGATTTCCTTTTCTGATTGTCAAAATTTGCATAATATATTATGTGAATGTGAGATTTACTTTTTGTTTTGTCTAATTTTTCAGTCAGTTTAATCCGATGAAGCACGATCGACTTAGCTATTGTGATCTTTAATCTTCTTCTGTGTGGGTGCACTTGCTATAAACACAATGTTGACAAGAACCAACTTGGGCGGCGGTTATGTGATGTGAGAGACAAGTAAAATCTGGGGGTCTAAATGGGCGTCCTGAGACTAACATGTTATCTCAAGAGACTAACTTGTTTTTTCTTTGGAATCTTGATATGCATCCCTTTCTGCTTAAATTTGTTACTCGTGGTGGGTGCTCTCTAGCTTAATACCGACCGATCGAGTTCATTGGACAGACGAGAGCAAACTTGCAAAGTTCATCTTAGATTGCCAGGTTATTGAAACTATTTACAGTTCATACTAGTGCTTCATCTTGGAATAATAAAACCCAGTTGGCGGATATCTGGTTTTATTTCTTGTGCATCTGAATTTCTCAGGAGAAAGAAAATGGTAGCATTTTGGATCGTCCTGATGATGCCGTAGACGTCTTTGATACATATTTTTGGAGTTGCAGGTGATGGTTAACTCTGTTTGTTTCAACTAATTCTTCCTCTCACAGAGGATCTCTTCTAACTGTTTATTAATTGTTGCCTGGCAAAAAGACTGTCAGTTTTGGAATACCTTGGGATAAAGGCTATAGATCTCGCCTACGCTTTGCCTGTGGATGTCGTGAACGAGATCTTCCTTGGAAGAAAATGCTAAGCATGTAAAAACTAGGTGCATCCTCAGCTCGTGAACTTTCACAATCCATGAAACAGAAATGGCAGATATCTGCCAATACGATTATCCAGATCACGATTAAAACCGTTACCAGATGTACACGCTGTTTTAAATAAGATTACCAGTGCATACATTAAACAATATAATATCGGATCCAAATGAATTAACAGAGAAACGAAACAGATTAAAATCATATTAATCAAATGTTTCCCAATCATTATCCGATTATTCAATGCAAACAGGAACCGGTTAAAAGAACAGAAACATAAATAACACGGGCATGATCCAGAAAGGGTAAAGCAATAAACATATTGCGGCAAACGAAATAAAACAGAGATCAGTTTAGAAGTCACCGAAGCGTCCATGTAATGGACTGTCCTTAGAGAAGATATCGCCCCCACAATACCGGTGCGTAGGGTACTGGCGATCTGCTCCCAGGATACGACGGTTCACGATCGTCGTCGACGCACACCAACGGGATCGTCCTCGATTGTACCTCAGAGAACTGCAGCCGAGAGAGGAAGAAGAGAACGTTCGTCCGTGAGAGGAAGAACCAGAGAGAAACGGCGTGAGAGAGGTTTTTCTTGCGAGTGAAGAAAAACCGAGTCGAGTGAGGGATATAAATAGAGGGGCTCGCGTCCTAAAAACGCGACCTTTGGTTTCCAAAAATGCGTCCCGAAAACGCATCCTTTCGGATCCCAAAAAAAGCGCCCATAATGGCGAGTTGAATTCCCATTTAAGTCGACTTACCAAATTAATCGTGTGATTAATTTAATCGACTTACCAAATGAAACCCACAGCAAAAGTATCGAGATCCGAGATCCGAATTGACTCTCCCGAGCCCGAGCCCGAGCCCGAGCCGGAGACGGAGACGGAGACGGAGCGGAGCGCGCACGCGCGCGCGTGTGTGGTCCTCCATTCCTCCTCTCTACTATTGCTACAAGAGCTTGGGGTGTGGACTCATATATAAGTCCACCAAAAGTTTAGATCTCCAAGGTATGGTACTAAACTTCCACCCAAACTCAACCATGTTTCAAATTTAGGAATTCCCACTTTCCCTCCAAACCATTTGGTTTCCCAATTGAAACCAAATTGAATGTCAATTGTAACCAATAGATTTTCCAATTAAAACCTATATATACAATTTTAATACAACAATCCCCCACGAATTCACCAATTTGAAAAAGAGATTCAAAAGGTATTCAAGAGACTTCTTTCGGCTGCCCACACTTTGCTTTCAGTAAAGGTACCTTCCGGTTTGAACCTCTACCTGAGTTTACTACTTTTACTTTAACAGGAACGAAGTGAACTACGTCTTGAACTTCAGACCTTGGTGTTAAAGCATTCGGTAGAAACAACAAAGAGTTGTTCTTGGTACAATCTTCAGGGTTGGTGCTCTTAAAGGCCATGCACCCTTATCCTGTTTCATGAGTATGTTCAGGAAAGACCCTCTTCCTTTAACTGCGGCCCACAGTAACACTCACATAGGTGGCGTTCTCCAAGGATGCACTGCTAACATCCTGCCCAAAGGCTTGAACCCATTCAGAGCCTACGCTCTTCCTAAACTTGCAGCTTAAATGGCACTCAGGCTTCCAGGGATAAGACACTCATGCTTACGCATTAAACTTAGAGTGCCAACCAGTTCTCCAAACAGCTTGTTATTACCACATTGAACCTACTTTGTGGGATCTCCACTCAGATAGGTTGGGTTGCTACTGTAGAGGAACTCCCAATGGGTCTCAGTCCCATCCCAAGCCTAGACTTTAGGACTAAAGATCTATCAAGTCCCTTAGTCAACGGATCTGCCGTGTTGTCTTTGGATCCTACAAAATCCACAGCCAACACTCCTCGAGACACCAAATCCCTTAACGTCTTAAGTCTGATTTGTATATGTCTCCTTGTTTTTTGGTTGAACTTTGAACTCTTGATCTTGGCAATTGTGGTCATATTATCACAATGTACCGAGATCGCAGGAACAGGCTGACCTACCATGGGAATTTCAGACAGAAGTTCCCTTAGCCATTCAGCCTCAATTCCAGTTGTGTCCAAAGCACACAGCTCGGCCTCAAAAGTAGATCGAGCTAGAATGGTCTGCTTCACAGACCTCCAGGAGACTGCACCGCCTCCAAGGGTAAATACATACCCTGTAACACCATTACTCCCAGACTCCTCTATTTTCCCTATCCAGCTTGCATCACTGTATCCTTCTAGTACAGATGGATGTCTACCATAATGCAAACTAAGGAAAATAGTTCCCTTCAGGTACTTCAGTACCCGATCCAGAGCCTCCCAGTGAGTACGGTCAGGACAGCTAGTGTATCTACTCAGCTTTGCAACCGAGAATGAAATATCAGGTCTCGTGCAATTTGCAAGATACATTAACTTCCTATCACTTGTGAATACCTTAGCTGGGCTACAGGTACTCCACTTTTATTCTTAAACAGCGTTTTGGATGAATCAAAAGGAGTGCTTACAGCTTTGCAATCTTGATATCCAAATTTCTCAAGTACCTTCTCAACATAGTGAGATTGAGAAATTACAATTCCATCAACTGACCTTGTCAGTTTGAGACCCAAGATCACATCAGCAACACCCATGTCCTTCATCTCAAACTTGCTACTCAAGAAAGCCTTAGTCTCATTAACAATCCTCATATGTGATCCAAACAACAATATGTCATCGACATATAGGCACAAGACAATACACTCATCACCTTTCACCTTGGAATAGACACACTTATCGGATTCACGAACCTTAAAGACACATGACAAAATAGTCTTGTCAAATTTTTCATGCCACTGCTTTGGTGCTTGTTTCAATCCGTAAAGGGATTTGACAAGCTTGCAAACCTTTCCCTCATTCCCAGGAGTCACAAGCCCATCAGGTTGATCCATATAGATCTCTTCCTCAAGATCGCCATGCAAGAAGGCGGTCTTCACATCCATCTGGTGGATAGAGAGATCATATACAGATGCCAATGCTATGAGCATCCGGATTGTGGTCATCCTAGTCACAGGGGAATAGGTATCAAAATAATCGATACCTTCCTATTGCCTAAAGCCCTTGGCAACTAATCTGGCTTTGTACTTTTCAATTGATCCATCAGGTCTAAGCTTTCTCTTAAACACCCACTTGCACCCAATAGTAGAGCACCCTTTGGGTAAATCAACCAACTCCCAAGTTCCATTAGCCATAATGGAATCCATCTCAGATTTGATGGCTTCCTTCCATTGTTTTGCTTCAGACGAAGCCATGGCTTCCTTGTAACTTGGTGGATCACCCTCGATCTGGTAGACAACGAAGTCGCTACCCAGATCCTTGGCTATCTGAGGTCTTTTACTCCTCCTTGGCTCATTCTCTTCAGAAAGATCATTGGGTTCAGGTTGAGTCTCAACCCCCACATTCGATATCCTTTCCACTTGATCTGGAATAGATCCTGATGTAGAGGCGCCCTCAATGGTCAGATTCTGAGGAATCCCTGTCTTCAATGGGAAGACATCCTCAAAGAAGGTAGGATCACGGAGTTCAACAATAGTGTTGACATCTATGCCCGGTATCTCGGACCGAATTACCAAGAACCTATATGCATAGCTATTTTCCAGGTAACCTAAGAAGACCGCATCAACAGTTTTAGAACCAAGTTTCTTTCTCTTGTGTTCTGGGACTAAAACCTTAGCGAGACAGCCCCACACTTTGAGATATCTTAAACTCGGTTTCCTATTTCTCCAAAGTTCAAATGGACACTTTTCCATATGTCTTGGAGGCACCCTATTCAGAATATGGCAAGCCGTATTCAAGGCTTCTCCCCACATATAGGTTGGAAGTCCAGAACTCTGTAGGAGAGCATTGATCATGTCAGTTAAGGTTATATTTTTCCGTTCTGCTATCCCATTTGATTGCGGTGAATATGGGGCAGTAACTTCATGAACTATGCCAAATGATTTGCATTGTTCATCAAATAAGTTAGAGGTATATTCACCTCCTCTATCTGACCTAAGGCGTTTAAGCACTTTTCCTGTTTATGTCTCAGCCTCATTCTTAAAGATAAGAAATTTCTCTAAGGCTTCATCCTTGGTTTTCATTAGATGTACATAGCAGTATCTACTGCCATCATCTATAAAGGTGATAAACTATTTCTTATTGTCTCGGGTCAACACACCATTAAACTCACAGATATCCGTGTGCACTAGATCCAAGATCTCACTATCTCTAGAGACAGACTGAAAAGACTTCCTAGGTGTCTTTGCTTGCACACATATCTCACATTTTTGAGTTTTATCAATTGTGTGTTTAGGGATCAACTCTAAATTCATCATTCTTTTAATCGAATTTAAGTTTACATGACCCAATCTACCATGCCACAGATCACAAGATTCTAGATTATTCACAACATGAGACACGGAACTAGAACATTCAGCATTCAAAACATTCAATTCATTGATGTTTACGGAATCACATCTAATTCTAAATAACAAATCAAAGTCAGCCAAATAGCCTTTACCATAAAAGACACCATGTCTCAGAATAACAACTTTATTACATTTAAAGTTTAATTCAAAACCATTTCTAACTAAGATAGAGCCGGATAACACATTCTTCTTGATGTCAGGAACATGCAGCACCCTGTGCAACGTCCAGACACGTCCAGAGGAGAACCTCAAGTTGACTTGTCCCGACCCTAGCACCCTGGCTGCAGAATCCTTCCCCATCTTCACAGTCCCACCGCTGCAGGTCTGATAAGAAGAAAACAACGTTCTATCAGAACATATATTTACATTGGCTCCCGTATCCACGAGCCACTCATTTGGATCATGGATACAGTATAGTTCAGGTTTTACAGAGACATACCCCTCGCTAGCCCCGAGTCCCATAGTGATCATGTTCACTTGTGGACTCCCGTCTGTAGCCTTAGGTTGAGCCTTCAAGGACGGACAGTCCTTCTTCCAATGGCCAACCTGATTACAGTGCCAGCAGGGTTTATTCTTTGCCTTTTTCTGGATCTTGCCCTTTGGTTTCATTTTATTGTTATTGGGACCCTTTCCCTTCTTATCCTTGCCCTTCGAGGTCACAAGATTAACCTTAGCCTGAATATCAACAGGAAGCACATGTTTTTGTTTCCTGTGTTCCTCCTCTATGGCAATAGCCACCATCAAGTCATCCATAGAAATTTTCCCCTTTCTGTGTTTCAGGGTCATACCGAAGTCTTCCCACGACTTTGGGAATTTTTCTATGATGCACATGACCTGAAACTTCTCTGGAAGATTCATTTCGGCATCCTCTAAACCATGGAGCAGGAGTAAAAACTCGTGTGCCTGTTCAGAAACTGACTTCCCCTCGGCCATGGAAAACTTCAAGAATTTGGCTACGGAGTATTTCTCAATACCGAGATCTTCGGTGTTATACTTCCGATCCAAGTCTTCCCATAGCCCCTTCGCAGTCTGCGTGGACGAACAATATACATCAAACAAAGTGTTGGACAGAGCCAACAAGATGCAACCATGACATATACGGTCGCGTTCATTCCACGCGGATTGCGCCTTATGGCTATCGGGTGAGGGGTTTTCCGCCTCCACCGTAGGACAGTCAGTTTCAAGCATCGAGATTAACCCTATGGTGGTTAACCAGATCCTCATGCGTTGTTGCCAACGCTTAAAATTCTGTCCACCGAATTTTTCAGGCATACCCGTCATATCTACCCTCGATTTAAACATTGTTTCCGACATTTTAGAATCAGTTCCAGATATCTTCTCTAAGATTGTTTTAAATAAGATTACCAGTGCATACATTAAACAATATAATATCGGATCCAAATGAATTAACAGAGAAACGAAACAGATTAAAATCATATTAATCAAATGTTTTCCAATCATTATCCGATTATTCAATGCAAACAGGAACCGGTTAAAAGAACAGAAACATAAATAACACGGGCATGATCCAGAAAGGGTAAAGCAATAAACATATTGCGGCAAACAAAATAAAACAGAGATCAGTTTAGAAGTCACCGAAGCGTCCATGTAATGGACTGTCCTTAGAGAAGATATCGCCCCCACAATACCGGTGCGTAGGGTACTGGCGATCTGCTCCCAGGATACGACGGTTCACGATCGTCGTCGGCGCACACCAACGGGATCGTCCTCGATTGTACCTCAGAGAACTACAGCCGAGAGAGGAAGAAGAGAACGTTCGTCCGTGAGAGGAAGAACCAGAGAGAAACGGCGTAAGAGAGGTTTTTCTTGCGAGTGAAGAAAAACCGAGTCGAGTGAGGGATATAAATAGAGGGGCTTGCGTCCTAAAAATGCGACCTTTGGTTTCCAAAAATGCGTCCCGAAAACGCATCCTTTCGGATCCCAAAAAAGCGCCCATAATGGCGAGTTGAGTTCCCATTTAAGTCGACTTACCAAATTAATCGTGTGATTAATTTAATCGACTTACCAAATGAAACCCACAGCAAAAGTATCGAGATCCGAGATGACTCTCCGGAACCCGAGCCGGAGACGGAGACGGAGCGGAGCGCGCGCGCGCGCGTGTGTGGTCCTCCATTCCTCCTCTCTACTATTGCTACAAGAGCTTGGGGTGTGGACTCATATATAAGTCCACCAAAAGTTTAGATCTCCAAGGTATGGTACTAAACTTCCACCCAAACTCAACCATGTTTCAAATTTGGGAATTCCCACTTTCCCTCCAAACCATTTGGTTTCCCAATTGAAACCAAATTGAATGTCAATTGTAACCAATAGATTTTCCAATTAAAACCTATATATACAATTTTAATACAACACACGCATTCTCCAGGAGCCACCAAGGGGTTGTCAACCCATCTAATGTATGCTTATTTTGCTGATGTTCCTATTTGGAATAAGGTCCATCCCTTCGTGACAAATTTCTTCAGCATTCCCATCCAATGATTGTACAGGGATTCACAAATGTGTGCTTACTCGTGCACGAATATTGATGTCGATTGAAGACAAACTTGTATACACTTCAAGTTTTTGGTTTCTAGGGAGGTGGTTTATTTTCTTCCTCTGCGGTGGATGTACCGTAACATCATGGGCTTAGATCTCAGTCCGTTATTGAGAAAACTGGCTTTATCAATTTATTGGGTTCGTGCACAGATGGATCCGTTGACAACTACCCAAAATGCTTAAGCTCAAGTGTCAAGTAATAATCCCCATCCTTCACAAATTTTAGATGTGGGGCTGATGTATGGGGTTGGGGTGTTACATGTACACTCAAAGGTGCATTTGCTTTTGTCAACCTCATATAATGTTTTTTTAAGGGCATTCTTAGTATTCTTTGAGAAGGAAGCACATTCTTATTCTCTCTCTCTATATATACATAGAGAGAGAGAGGGGGGGTCCTACTTCATGAATTAGGTAACTTACCTAGTCCATTCTCATTTTTTGTCAGTTTTTTTTATTTTTTTTGAAAAATACTTCATGGATTTTCATAACTATATCCCTCATATATGTCATTCAAATTTTTTTTAGAAACAGATATTCCTATGCCCTCCATCCCAGAACAAGTAATTTTAACGGTCTTAGATTTGATGTAATGGAACTGTTCTGGATGGAGGGCATAGGAGTCTCCATTTCTGACGAAATTTGAATGACATATTAGAGGGATACAGTTATCAAAATCCATGGAAGTATTTTTCAAAAAAAAATAAAAAGAAGTGCGAAAAATGAGAATGGAGTAGGTAAGCTACCTACTCTATGGAGTAGGATCCCTTTCCTCATATACATATATATATATATAGAGAGAGAGAGAGAGTAAAATGTGGATGCACCTTGGGAGCAGCTGACGGGCTGCTCCCACCCCTAATTTTCCCTCATTTTTTTTATTTTTTGAAAAATAAAAATTTGTATATTCATCGTTATATGCCTCTAACATTCTATTAAAATTTCGTCAGAAACAGAGACTCCTAGGCCCTCCATCCAGAACAGGTCGATTACAACAATTCTAAGACCGTTAAAATTACATGTTCTGGATGGAGGGCCTAAGAGTCTCTGTTTCTGACGAAATTTTAACAGAATGCTAGAGGGATATAGTGATAAATATACAAATTTTTATTTTCCAAAAAAAAATGAGGGAAAATGGGGGAGGGAACAACCCATTGGCTGTTCCCAAGGAGCAGCCACATTTTACTCATATATATATATATATATATATATATATATATATATATATGATTTCTTTCAAATAGGACTTGATCTTTCCTGAGTTCAGGAAGGCCAGCCCAATTTTGGTAGAAAATATGACGACTTTAGTAGAATATGTATACATATTATATTACAATGTGTAGTTTTAATGCTTGTATTATAATATGCAGTTTTGTATGTGGTTTTGTATTTATAATGTTCAGTTATAATACAAAATGTATGTGCATTCTACTAAAATGCTCGTGTTTTCTAGAAAAAGATGGTGGCCTTCCCTAAGACAGGAAGGATGCATCCTAGACCCCATATATATATATATATATATATATATATATATATATATATATATATGGAGAGAGAGAGAGGAAAGGGATCCTACTTCATGATGTAGGTAACTTACCTACATCATGCTTAATTTTTTCCTAAATTTTTTTATTTTTTTGAAAAATACATCCGCAGATTTTTCATAACTATATCTCTCTAATATGTCATTCAAATTTCATCATAAACAAAGACTTCCATGCCCTCCATCCAGAACAGATAATTTTAACGGTCTTAGATTTGTTGTAATTTACTTGTTCCGGATAGAAGGCATAAGAGTCTATGTTTCTGATGAAAATTGAATGATATATTAGAGGGATATAGTTATGAAAATCTACAGAAGCATTTTCAAAAAAATAGAAAAAATAGAAAAAAATTAAGCAAGATGTAGGTAAGTTACCTACGTCATGAAGTAGGATCCTTTTCCAAACACACACACACACACATATGGAGCTGCCCCCACCCCTATCTTACGGTATTTTTTATTTTTTTGAAAAATATCACCATGTATATTCATCTATATATCCCTCTTTTATGTCATTCAAATTTCGTCAAGAACAGAGGCTTATATGCCATCCATCTAGAGCAGGTACAACTACAGCAATTCTAAAACCGTTAAAATTACCTTTTATAGATGGAGGGCATAGAAGTCTCTGTTTCCGACGAAATTCGAATGACATATAGGAGGGATATATAGATTAATATACATGATGTTATTTTTCAAAAAAAATGCGAAAAATAGTGTGGGGGCAGCCCTAATTTTTCTATATATATACATATATACATACATACATATATATATATATATATTGGATTTATTTCAAATAGGACTTGGTCTTCCTGAGCTCAGGAAAGCCAATCCCTTTTTTGTAGAAAACATGACGAGTTTAGTAGAATACATATATATATTATAATGTGCAGTTTTAATGTGTCTATTATAATATGCAGTTTTGTATGCAGTTTTGTGTTTATAATATGCAGTTATAATACAAACTGCATTCTACTAAAAGTACTCGTGTTTTTTACAAAAAGATGGTGGCCTTCCGGAAGTCAGAAAGGATGTATCCTATTTGAAGGGCTCCACATACATATATATGCACCGGCGGGTGCAGCTAACTAGCTCCACCCGGCTTTTTTTCTTATTTATTTTTTATTTTTTTTGAAAAGAAACTTATGGAGATTTACTTAGTTTAATGACAAGAATATGTGTTTCAAATTTCATGCAAAACAAACACTCCTAGCATGCCCATCTAGATATGGCCAATTACAATAATTCTGAAATTGTTAAAATGTCATAGCCTTGATAGAGATGATAAAAATGTCAAATTTAGTTGAAATTGGTATGATATCATGTTGATATATGATGATTTAAATCCCCCTAGGTTTCATTTCAAAAACACAAAAAACCAATGAAAAAAATGGCCGGGTGCAGCTAGTTAGCTACACCTGCTGGTGCAGCTTCCCCAACCCCATATCTCTCTCTCTCTCTCTCTCTCTCTCTGTGTGTGTGTGTGTGTGTAAAGGGTTTGATGGGGCTACCACTTGCGGGCAGCCAACATGGCTACCCCCCCCCCTATTTTTTTAGCAATTTTTTTTATTTTTTTGAAAAATTTTACCATGTATATTCATCTATATATCCCTCCAATATGGCATTCAAATTTCATCAGAAACAGAGACTTTACGTCAATCTTTAGACCGTTAAAATTACATGTTCTTGATGAAGGACATAAGATTCTATGTTTCTGACGAAATTCGAATGACATATTGGAGGAATATATAGATGAATATACATGATGAAATTTTTCAAAAAAATTAAAAAAATTACGGAAAAAATGGGGCGGCAGCCCCATTTTTTCCATATATATATATATATATATGGTAAAATGAGGCTGCCCCATGGGGGGAGCTAACTTGGCTCCCCCCGCGCTATTTTACCCAGTTATTTATTTTTAAAAAATTTCTTCCGTGGATTTTCATCAATATATACCTATATTATGTCATTCAAATTTCACGTGAAATCGAGTTTCCTACGACCTCCATCCATAAGGGTCGTTTTTAGCAATTTTGTTACCGTTAAAAAATGATTGTCTGGATGGAGGTCGTAGGAGTCTCTGTTCGCACGAAATTTGAATAGCATAATATAGGGATATAGTAATGAATATTCACGGAAAAATTTTCAAAAAAATTAAAAAACCGAGCGAAATGGCACGAGAGGAGCCAAGTTAGCTCCCCCCAGGGGCAGTCCCATTTAACCCATATATATATATATGGGGTTGAGGAAGCTGCGCCCGGGGGTGAAGCTAACTAGCTGCACCCGGCCATTTTTTCTTTGATTTTTTAATCTTTTGAAATGAATCCTAGGGGGATTTAAATCACCATATATCACCATGATATCATACCAATTTCAACTAAATTCGACACTTCTATCATCTCCATCAAGACTATCACATTTTAACGTGGTCTCAGAATTATTGAAATTGACCCTATCTAGATGGACGTGTTAGGAATGTTTGTTTTGCTGAAATTTGAAACGCATATTCCACTCAATAAATTAAGTAAATCCCCATATGTTTCCTTCAAAAAATAAAGAAACATTGAGAAAAATGCCCGGGTGCAGCTAGTTGGCTCCCCCACCCCATTTCGTACAGTTTTTTATTTTTATTTTTAAAATTTCTACCGTGGAATTTCATCACTATATCCCTATATTATGTCATTAAAATTTCATGCGAAACAGAGACTCCTACGGCCTCCAACCAGACAGTCATTTTTTAATGGTAATAGAATTGCTAAAAATGACCCCGTCTGGATGGAGGTTGTAGGAGTCTCTGTTTCGCACGAAATTTTAATGACATAATATAGGGATATATTGATGAAAATCCACCGGTGGTCAGATTCTTATCTTCCTGCACTTTTTCTTAACTTTTGCCAAATCACTTTCAAGGCATTCTTAAGCACTAAAAGAGAGAGTTCATTCCGTTTAAATTTCTCCGAATGTGTGTATGTTCATCTACTCGAGTTTCCCCCACACCTTAATTTGATTTCTACGATGATATCTCGCCATCTTCCACTAAAGTGTGCAGCATTCTGCAACTTGTACTCATGCTATTTTTTCCCATAAGATATCTATACTAGATTTTTCCCCATCTGACTTTAGAAATGTAATGCCACTAGACCTTTGTTCCCCTGTCATCTATGATCTTGCCTTTGGTTCATGTTTCTTATTTTGATCCTATTTTGTATTTGCAAGCTTGTTTCTGATATGGGATTTTTCAAGATGGCGAAATGTGTTTAGCAAGTGACCTATATTATCTCAAGTGTGCAGAGTCTGCAAACTAGTTGATTGGTGATGAAGATTATTTTTTATGTAGCAAAGAAATTCATGTAGTCATTTAATAATTGAAAGACAACATTGTATAAATGGAGTTGCTTGTTTGTGTTTATAAATATTGTACGATAGTTTTGATTTTGAGTTGTGAATGAATGGTTTTAAGAGTTCTTCTATTTATAATAGATGTTATTAGGATACGTTAGACACTCCAGGAGAATTTACTTACATTATTTGAAAATTGACATCATGCTGCACTTGGCATCATAATTTTTATTAAATAATTATTAATTAATTCATACATAAATAAATAGCTAGGAAGAGTTGATATTAGAAAAAGCATCAATCATCAACTAAGGTATGGGAGAAATGCTCAAATCGGCACTTTAAGAGAAACGGCAAAGGAACAGAGGGTCTGAAGCCCTAGCGATGGTGGTGGCTCCGAGAAGGGTAATGGATTAGGTTGAACTGCAATGGAGGGAGCAGCTCCTTGTGGCCAAGTAATGTCGCAAGCTGATGGCGATGCAAGCTAGGACACAGAGATTACCAAAGTTTATCTCTTTTCTTCCTCCCAAAGTGGCACCATTCTTGATGAGAAATTGATAATTGAGATGCTAATTTGGATGTGTTCTCTCGTATCAGACTTCGAGTATCGATTAATTCCTATTTTTAAATATCAAATTTTACTAACTATTTATATAGCCACAATTTACTTACTAATTATTTAATATAAAAAGTCCATGGCATGGTCTTTTTAGAAGTCACATGCTTGTCAAAGAGTTCTACACTAAAAAACAAAGCATTCCTGGATTTTTCATTTCATTTATATGACATTTCAAGGCTAGGGAAACTTCAAATTTTAGTTAATTAACTTGGACTTGAGTGGGAAAATAGTTGATGGGAAATATTACGGAGGTTAGGTCATATGGGTATCCTCCTTTTACTACAATAAAGATGATCAAAAGGGGCATTTGCAAACATCGAAAAAACAACATAAATGTGTGAATGTCCAATCTGATTGTGAACCTTGGTAGTTTCATTTATCCATATAGTCCTTTAGTGATGTTTAAGATACAAACATGGACGTTGTAGCTCTGGAAAAAAAATTAAGAGTTGACCCGATGATCACCAAGCCATGGGAGAGAGTGAAATCATCTCCCATCACATGCCAATTGTTTCCCTCCGTTATGCCATGATATAGTAGCTATGCAAATCCTAGAAAAAAACTATTCACACACACTATCTGTTTGCAGACCTCATCATAATTCTGCGCAATGTTGTCCAAAAATAAGTCAATTGTTGTGCTCGAACAACCGACCCTAAAAAATCATGGATTCTTCGTTAGTGTCAAATATCTTTCATAAAGCTCTCCCATATGCTAATATACTGTCAAAAGAATGTGCAACCAAACCAGTGAATGCCTACATTACATTTAAAAAAAACTACTAACAAAATTACATACCTTATATTAATAAAGTTCCACGTAATAAGATTTGTAATAAGACTCACATGATTGCCCATCCCTCCAAAAATCTCCCTTGAATTACAAATTCTAATGTGAGAATAACCAAACAAATCTATTGGTAAGATAAAATCAATATATTTATTTACAATGTTTGAAAAAACATACCTTATGAACAACTGTGTGATGGTTGTGATCCTTTTTCCTAAATCAAAGAAGGAATTTTCAATTTGCTTTAAATAAAATGAGTAAAATAATAGTATAATATGGTAAATTCACGATTTTACCTTCAAAATAGGACATGTAGATACATAATGACCCTTTTCTCCACAATGACCGCAAGTTCTTCTTTTAATAGTTTCTTGTGATAAAACAATCTCCACAGAAGATTTAATCCTTTGTGCTCATCTAGGTCATCCTTTGCTTTTAATGACTTCTGGATCTCGAATCACATATTCTGATGGAAGACTATTTGATTTTCCATGGGCTAAGTAAACTCCATCATCATTATTCCTTGAGGAATTTTCATCTAGTTCAACTTCAGTAAGCTTCTTCACAAGTTCATCAACCTTCTATAATCTAGCTGAAAGTGCTTCGGACTTTTCAATGACATTTTTGCAACTTTGTGAAAAGATAATTGCATACCCCTTACCATCATCAGAGTGATGTCATTCAATTCTGAGATTTCTCTATTAACATGATAGCTAATTGTGGTATATCTTGCATTAATAGTCCATCTAAATAGAATAAATCATGATGGTAGATTAATAAGTCGTCTTACTACTTTCATAATATGTAACATGTGATGACAAGGAATTCCGTCACTTTCAAATTTTTTTACAACTACAAAAGCAAATGGGTTGGCCCGTGTTATTTATAATAACCATGCGCCTTTTCCCGAGAATGCCAAATCTTTCAACTGAGAATGATGTCATCTCTCCATCATTAGCCTCTTCGGTTGCCATGTATGCACTTTCTTGTTTAAATTCTTCTTGAAATATCTCAAAAGCTCTTGGTGTGTAGATTTCTCCAACTTGAGCTTCTACAGGATGATGTGAAAAGAGCACGAGTTTTGTATTGATGGCCTTGAAGTCGGCTCTCTCCTCAACATCATGTCTGGATTCCACTGCTCTATCATATTGCCGAACAAAATCAGATAATGAAGTATTAGAATTAAGTAATCCATAAAAAAGCATTAATACTCTCGGAATGCTGACTAGATGGCAATCCTACAAAGAAAGTATCGTGTAAATAGAGTGGCACCCAATGCTCTTTCTCCTCGTACATTCTTGCGAGCCATGATTTTTCATCAATATAGTAGCGACCTTTTATCAAACTCTTCTTCTATTGCAGATGCATGAATCCACTTGTCATAATCTTCTTTAAAATTAGCATTGTCAAGCTTCAGACCCTTGAGATGTTGATTTGCATTTTTCTCAAAATGCCAGGAACAATAGTGATGTTTTGTACAAGGGAACACCATTGCTATTGCATTGCAAATAGCTTTATCTTGATCAGTAATGATAGATTTTGGTGTTTTTCCATGCATGCAATCAAGCCAAGTGTTAAATAACCATATAAAGGTTTCTTCTGTCTCATCAGAAAGATGAGCACAACCAAACAATGTCGACTATCTGTGATGATTGACTCTCGTGAAGGGTATCACGACCTCAATTCCGAGCCGTCGGATCCTCCCATATCCGAATCTGGTTACTCAGCAATAATTTATTCAACAATCACAACTAACAATCAAAAACAGACTGTAAATAAAAATACTCAGAAGAAAGTATTTCAACACTTTTCCATTCACAAAATAAAGTTCACATGATACATTGTACCATTATAACCGTTTACATGTACATCAGCTTGAAAGGAAATACACAAAAAGATTACTAACTACCTTACAGAGAAAAGCTATTGTGGCTGATTGGATGACTATGTTAGCTGACTAGATTATTAAAGTCCTTGAGATGGCACACTGACACATGTTAGGTTTTCCATAAATCATAGGATAACAATTAGCGAGTGCTAAGTAACGACAAAGAGAAAAGTAACAATTGTATAATTTTTCAAGAAGTTGTTAGCACAAAAAGTTTCATTTATTATCATTAGTTTAAATCATATTCCTTCTATTCCAAATCAGGGATTAGTACAGGGGAACCCCACCATTCTTGGACTCTGAAGTTGTGGACACTTCGACATTGGAGATTGCGTTGATCTGGTGAGCTTATGCTGTCGCACGTCGCCTCAACCAATCCTCCAATACTACCTTGACAATTTTCCTTTTCTTTTATTAATCAGGGTATCAAGCCCTCGGTCTGGAAAAACAAAAAGAGAACACCATCCTCGAGGACCCAATTCTTAAAACCTCAGGCGAATTGTTAATCGCATAACCTAGCGGCTTTAAATACATGTTGTCGTGATCCAGTCGCTATTGAACCATCCGTGCCTCCACATGGCACGACGACATCTTCCGTCGTTCAACCCGAATATATTGGCTCCCAGTACCATGCATTGCAAATCATTCATTTCGTGCGTACTTATCATAACAGGGCAATCGTGTACCACCTAGGTAGGGAAATGCCAATACGGGTTCCTTCCGACAAACCTACAAGTTGCATGACCGATCTATAGTTCTACTCTCAATCATCCTTAACGTGATACACGACCCTTTTCAGGATCCAACTCAAAACACATCAATTCCCATGTTGTATTTCCTCGATTAAGCCTTAGATTAGCGTAACCATAAATACTGAGTATATACTTACACATATATTAATTCATATATTTATATACTCAATTCATACTCTTTTTAACTTCCAAACCCTAACTTTCCAAACCACTATATCCATTCGATGCATAAACCTTATTTTAGCGGGAATCACAAAGCAACTTTTCATACTTTCTCAAAAATAGTCAAATTAGGGTTCTTTATAGCGAAGAACATAAAATCAAGAATTTCAATAATCTCGTATGAAAACCCAACAACAAAAGGAAGGATTTCGTTACCTAATCGAGCTATCTCTCTCGTATACAGTGCTTTATCGTGATTCTTTTTCAACAAAATGATTTATATCTCCTGAAATGGTCGAATTTTATTTCGTATCAAAAACGCTAAGAACGTGCCAAGAACGCGAAGAACGAACAAAGAAAGCGAAGAACACACGAAGAACATGAAGAACGCAAAGAACATATTTTCTCTTGAAATTTCGACAGAGCTTCTCCTTATACGGGGTGATATTTCTTGCAAAATTTTGGCAGAGTTTCCCCTTATATTGAGACAAATTTCTATTAAAATTTCAGTAGAGTTTCCCATTATATCGGAACAAATTTCTATGAAAATTTTGATAGAGTTTCCCCTTATCTCGGGACATATTTTAAAAGAAAAATAGAAAGAGTTTCCTCTATAAAATCATTGAGAGGAAAACAATAACGAAACCAAAAGAATATACTCAAACAACAAGAGATGAAGAATCGGTAGACACCACGCATCTTAGGTGAGTGAATGTGTAATGATTCACAGGGTTCATTGACGTGCATAGCCGTCCGTACCTAAGTAGGGTATTACACAGATTTCTCCATCAAAATAATTATAAAAGCGAAAAAGAAAGAATAGAACAATAAGCAACGAAGAATCGGTAGAAACCACGCATCTTAGGTGAGTGAAAGTTTGACGAATCACAGTGTTCACTGACGTGCATAGCTGCCCACATATAAGTAGGGTGTTACACAGATTTCTCCTCGAACCATAATAGAAAAAGAATAGGAAAGAAAGATGAATCGAAAACAAATCTTGGAAAAAGAATATGAATTGAAAACCTAACTTATGAAGCAAACTAGAGACGACCGTACCTTCCTCCTCCTCGTTCTCCCTGCAGCGCTTTGCTAGCACTCCTTCCCCGCTTCCCACTCCTTCTCCTGACCTCTCAACCCCAGCCCTTGGGGTGATGGTGGTAGTGGAAATCATTGAGAATGAATGGCTAATGGTGGGTATTATAGGCTCTAGAAAACCACTAACCATGGTTAGTAAACCATGGTTTAGCCTTTAACCGCGGTTAGAGGCCCATGGTTTTGGCCCATGGTATTGGCCAAAGCTTATCCTTAACTTAGGGCTTAAGTTAGAACATTCCAGAGGACTCTAGATTCGCTAATGACGCTTAATTGACGGTAATCATGATTAACTTACTAATCACGATTTTACGGCTTACGCTTATCTTTTACTAACTATTGATAAGTGTTTACTAATGGTCATTAGCGGTTGTCATCCGTCATTAGTTTATTTAATCATGTTTAATTAGTCTTAATGATAGTCATTACGGGTTAATGACATCTTAATCCTCCGTACTTTTCTTTCTTCCAAAAATCATAACAAATTGAAACGAAATCCGATTCACACGAAATAAATCCCGTTGGTTTCCTCTTGACGAGCCGGATCTTATGATATAGGATCCGAGAGATGCCAAGTTCATGGCTTTACAATTATAACAACCTTAAAGGAGGTCTCGTCCTCGAGACTAGAAATGTAGGCATAACAACCTTAAAGAGGATTGAAACCATAACAACCTTAAAGAGAATGAACATTATTTCATTTATAATGAACAGATACATAATACATAGTGTTATAATTCAAACAAGTACGGGTACTTTTCTTTCATTTCTACCTCAGGTCCCCATGTAGCTTCTCCAAACTCTTGGTTGTGCCACAACACTTTAACTAGAGCTACCTCTTTGTTCCTCAACTTCTTGATATCCCTCTCGAGTATATGCACAGGTATTTCTAGCTATGTTAAGTCCGGTTCAACATGCAAATAATCATGACTTATCGTATAATCTGGATCCTTAATGTACTTTCTTAGATTTGATACATGAAAAATATCATGTATTGCTGAAAGGTGTGGAGGAAGTGCAAGTCTATATGCAACTTTTCCAATTCGCTGAATGATTTCAAAGGGACCCACAAATCTGGGTGCCAACTTCCCGCGCAAGCCAAACCTCTGAACACCCTTTATAGGTGATACTTTGAGAAATACAAAGTCACCTACCTCAAATTCAAAGTATCTTCGAGTGGTAGCACTATAGCTTTTCTAACGACTCTGAGCAGTCAATAGTCTTTTTCGAGCAAGCTCTATAGCTTCTCGTATCTCTTGGAGTCTATCTGAATCGTAAAGGTTCTTTATCCAGACCTCTTGACAACACAAATGAGTAGTACACCTTCGTCCATATAGTGCTTCAAATGGTGCCATGTCAATACTTGCATGGTAACTATTATTGCAGGTGAATTCTGCAAGAGGCAAATGTTTCACCCATGACCCTTTCCATTCTAAGGTGCATGCTCGTAACATATCCTCTAAAGGCTGAATCGTATATTCTGATTGACCATCTGTTTGTGGATGATACGTTGTGCTCAAGCATAGCTGTGTGTCTAAGGCTTTCATGATGTTTTCCCAATAGTGTAAGGTGAATCATGAATCTCGATCGGAAACTACTTCCCTTGGGATACCATGGAGGCAGATTACATGTTTAATATATAACTCAGCAAGCTGATCTGGAGTGGAAGATAAACTTATTGGAATAAAGTGTGCTACCTTGATCAGAAGATCTATTATAACCCAAATACTATCTTTACCTCCAGTCGTCTGAGGTAAGCCAGTAACGAAGTCCATGGAAATGCTTTCCCATTTCCACTCAGGTATAGGGAGGGGTTGTAACAATCCTGGTGGCTTTTGGTGTGAATCTTTTACCTATTGGCAATTAAAAGATGAATTCAAAAACTCAGCAACATCTTTCTTCATTCCAGGCCACCAAAAGTATGAATGAAGATCCTTATACATCTTCATAAACCCTGGATGAAAAGATAATCTAGAACAATGTGCTTCACATAAGATGTCTTTCCTCAATTCAGGTGTATCTGGTACACAAGCTCTGTGATGGTTATATAGTAACCCATCTTGTATCTGGAATCCCTCTATCTCATTCTTCTGAAGTTGTTGTGTCAAGTCTTTAAAGACTGGATCATCCTCCTGTCCTTTCTTTATTATATCCCAGATCTCTGGTTTGTATCGGTGAGGAATAGTTATAGTATCAGCAATACTATCAAATGGTTTCCATTCACTTAATGTTGATAGTAAACCCTATAAGTGTATAGAACTCACCATCCCAGGTGAATAAGTTCTTCTGCTAAGGGCATCCTCTACGACGTTTCCCTTACCAGGATGGTAGGAGATAGTGCAATCATAGTCTTTCAATAACTCTAGCCACCGTTTCTGTCTCATATTGAGCTCCTTCTAATCAAACAGATATTTCAAGCTTTTATGATCGATGAAGATTTCAAAAGTAATACCATAGAGGAAGTGTCTCCATATCTTTAAAGCGAAAACTACGGCAACTAATTCAAGGTCATGTGTTGGGTAGTTCTTCTCATGTGTCCTAAGCTATCGTGATGCATACGCAACTATCTTACCATGTTGCATAAGAACTGCTCCAAATCCTTCTTTAGATGCATCAGTGTACACTATAAATCCTTCCGTTCCAGAGGGTAGAGTAAGGATAGGTGCAGATGCTAGGCATCCTTCCAGTGTCTGAAAACTAGTTTCACATGCATCGGATCATATGAATGGGACTTCTTTCTGAGTCAGCCTAGTCATTGGCAATGTTATTCGTGAAAAGTCCTTCACAAATCTTCTATAATACCTAGTTAAACCCAGAAAAGATCGTATTTCTGTGATAGTCTTCGGGCGTTCCCAACTTATCACCGCACTAACCTTTGCATGATCGACTGGTATACCTTTCTCAGAGATAACATGGCCTAAAAAGGATACTTCAGATAGCCAAAAGTCGTATTTGCTATATTTAGCATACAGTTTGTTCTTCCTTAGTGTTTCAATTACCTTTCTGAGATGGTGTTCATGTTGGTACTTATCCTTGGATTAAATAAGCAAATCATCAATGAAGACTACTACAAAGTGGTCTAGGAACTCCCTGAATATTCGATTCATGAGATCCATGAAGACTGTTGGGGTATTTGTCAGTCTAAAAGGCATAACTAAAAATTCATAGTGCCCATATCTAGTTCGAAAAGCTGTCTTAGGAATATATGTATCTTTAATTTTCAATTGATGGTATCCAGATCTTAAATCAATCTTGGAATACACAGTCGAACCCTGTAACTGGTCAAAGAGATCATCTATTCTTGGTAGAGGATACTTATTCTTTATTGTCCTCTTGTTTAGTTATATATAGTCAATGCAGAACCGCATCGACCCATCCTTCTTCCTTACAAACAAAACATGTGCACCCCATGGTGAAGTACTAGGACGAGTGAAGCCTTTATCTAACATTTCTTGTAACTGTACCTTTAACTCTCGTAGCTCAGCTGGTGCCATTCTATATGGAGGGATAGTGATAGGCTGAGTATCAGGTGTGAGAGAGATTTCAAATTCAATCTCCCGCTCAGGTGGTAGTCTAGGTAGTTCCTCTGGAAATACATCAGGAAACTTGCACACTATAAGCACATCTTCCATCATTCTATCTAACCCTGATGTAGTTGTTACATAGGCTAAATAACCTTGGCACCCTTGTTCTAACATTTGTTGTGCCTTCAGAGTAAAGATGTATTTGACATTATCATTGGATGTCTTTCCAATGAATTGGAGCTCTATCGAGTTAGGAAGGTGAAATGTTACTGTCTTCTGAAAACAGTCAAGACATGCATGATGCCTTTCTAGCCAGTCCATCCCCAGGATGAGATCAAAGTCCTCCATTTCAATTAGTAGTAATGAAACATGTAACTGATGTCCTGCTATCAGTACTACATAATCATCCTGGATTTCTCGGATCATAAATACTTGTCCTCGTGGTCCCTTGATCAGATAGAATTGTTGTACTTCTACTGGTACCTTACCCAATGTAGGTACTATACATCGAGCAATAACTGAATGTGAAGCACCTGAATCAAATAAGGCATGTACTGAAAAACCATGAATAGTAACGATACCTCGTACAACTGTGCCTGAATTTGTAGGCTTGTTCTTCAGTGATTGCATTGAGCTGGCCATTAGGAATATGCAAATTAGAACCCGCAACACTTTGTGGTGGTTGCTGTGTAGGAGACGCTCCCTGTGAGACATGACCTCTACCATGTCTTCCTCTGCGTGTTGCTCCATTGCTCGAGGTGGATATTATACTTTTAATTGGGGTTGGTTTAAACCCTGAACCTCACAACTTTAGACAATCTTTCTTGATGTGGCCTTCCTGATGGCAGTAATAACACACATATGCTCTTGTTTGAGCTGAAGACCCAACCACAGAGATACTAGCCACTGTTGCTGAGTCGCGAGGATATAGTGGAGATCTAGAGAAACCCCTTCTTCCGGATAATTCCTGGCCAAAAGTCTGTGGCGAGCTTATATTAAACCCAACTGGATGATAACGATTGTCTCTTCGATTATAATTCACCTTACTTTTGGATAGTCCACCAGTAAAGTGGAAGCTTCTTCTTTGATGGTTATCATCCCTCTCCATCTCAATACGAGAGGCGATGTCCATGTCTTCATCTATAGTGGTGGATCTAAAATCTGCAAGCTTCTCTCGCAAATCTCCCTGAAGACCGCTAACAAATTTGGTAAGACACTCTTGTGGTGAAGCTTCTAGCTGGGGAGTAACGTAGCAGCTCCGTAAAGTGAATATGATAATCTTGTACATTCTTGGATCCTTGGGTCAAAGAAGCCAACTCCCTCCTCTTCAATTCTTCCCGATGGGAGGGACAGAAGTGAGCTCGGAACCTCTCTTCAAAAACATCCCATGGAACAGATCTATTAATTTTTGAAAATGGCTCTCATCCATTGTCTTACATAGTCTGCTAGAGAGTAATCAGCGAAGTGCACCCAAGTATATGTTGGTGTGTGTATTATTCTCAACATACTGCTGACGTCATCAAGCCATAGTTCTGCCTCAACATGTATCTCTATGCCTTCAAATCGAGGAGTCTTTCCCTTTCAATAATTGTCTAGTAATGTTTGGTGTCTAAGAAGGGCCTTCTCCATTGCTCCTTCAGCTGGGGTAGGAGCAGACTCAGTTGAAATGGTAACTAGATTCTTCCTTAGAAGGATGGATAGAACCTTCAATCCTAACGTCCATAGGTCTGGATGCCTCAGGTCTCTCAGCTTGTGCATTTAGCATCTCCTCTAACGCTTGCTACTTTTGCCCCATTTCTTTCACCATTGTCATCATAGACGCTAATTTCCTAGGCAAGTCTTCGTCTGCCATGATCTTGGGATGAGTCAAGGCCAAAGGTTAGGTCATATATGTTTTATCATGATGTACATAAGGGATAATGACTTGTGAATGGTGTTGCAGTTACTTATTAAGATCAAAGAATTTTAAGACCACCTTAGTTTCTGAATACCGCTTATAGTTATCAATTACTGAGTAAATTACAGGAGCAATCGGGCTTTGGTACCAAACTGTCACGACCCCAATTCTTGGTCATCGGATCCTCCCATATCCGGATATGTTACTCAGCAATAATTTATTCAGCAATCACAACTAACATTCAAAAACAGACTGCAAAAATGACGAAACCACATGATCCATAAACCATTTATGAATCGTTTCGTCTAACCACATAGTAGATATAGGAATACCTGTTGTAGCGTGGTTGCGATCGAGCTTCTAAGAGAAGAAGCCTCTTGTCTCAAGTCCGACCTTTGGAGGAGACGCTTGTGAGCGCAGGGATGAGTCACGGGGATCTCGCAATCCAACTAGTTGTCCAAGCAACGGAACTCCTGATCTTGTCACACGAGATCGTATGTCTTCTTCGCGAGCGAAAAGCACCAAAGAATATGGAGTGCCGAGAGTCGTCGAAGCACAACGCAAGGCGACGATAAGGGCCTTCTTCCTTCTAGGGTTAGGGTCGACGGCCACCCAAAGAGAGAGGAGGAAGAGGGAACATGAGAATGAGAGAGAGAGGAGAGTGTTGTTGCACAACTTGTTGTTTCCTTGTTATATCCTTGAAGAGCATTGGGTGCCTCTTCTTATATAGTATTTTGGGGATCCATGGACTACACAAAATCAATGGACGAGATTGATTTGTGTTTCTTTCAATGGCCAAGATTTTGTTGTAAAAACACAATAGCAATTAATTTAATTTAGATTAAATCTATATTGATAAATCAATATAATTTAATTCCATAAATTAAATCAATTAATCATGGAGATAATGGAAAGGAAACTTCCTCTCTAAGAAATAGAGTGGACGACCACCTTTTCCTTGTTGGAATTGGTGGTTGTCGCCCCTATAATCAAGGGGAGTGGAGATTACATGTAATCTTCATTATCCCTTAATTATCTCCATGTTTTGCAACAACAATTTTTACAAATTATTCACCAAAAATAATTCATAATTATTTTGTGAATATTGCAAACTTGCCATTGGAAATTTGTGAATCAAATTCACAACCGAAAATAAAAGGTGATTTATATTTTCAATTAATTATCCAATGTGAATCCAATTCACATTAATAATTAACCAACAAATATAAATCATAGCAAACTCTCTCTAATATATTATAAATCATATTTATAATATATTATGAATAATATGGATACTCTTATCCATATTATACTTATCCTTAATAATTAAATCACATTCAATTATGTTGGATAGCTATTCTCATTCTCCAATATAACGTGAATCAAATTCACATTATTCGTGATAATTAAATCACGTTTAATTATCTATTTTTCTATGCTTTTAACAATGGAATTATTCATGAACTCTTTCAAGAATAATGTGTATTCTCTGCAGGTACTTAGAGATAAGGACAGAACAATTGTATTGTTCCACCTATAGTGACTTGGATATTGAGATCACATCTCAAATCCAGATCTCACGGACCTCCCATAGATGCTTGATTAAATCAAGTCCGTAAACTTAATCTTCTCATTGCATCTGAATCTCATTCAGATCAATGTCCAACACTTGGACTAAGATCAAATTACTTCTCTACTGAGAGGAGTCACTAAAATCCAAACCTGTTTCATCACTCCCTCGGAATGGAAGCGTCATGTTATACAATTGTTTATGATCACATCACCCTTAGGTATTCTCAATACCTATACATCATGCATACTGGAAGACCTTCTGATAAACCTGAAGTTATAGATCTCTTTTAGACTGTCACCTTCAAGGTTTTATCATTAAGGTTCGCATTTGATCATTGGAATTTGGTATTTGATTATATGCTTTCCAAAAGCATATATCATACCTAATTCTGTCAAGCTTCATAAGCGAGATGACCATGCATGGAATTTATCGATCCTTATATCTCATGAGTGAGCTCATGTCTTCCATTCAGAAGTGACCCTATAAGATCCCTTTGACAGATCGTATTACTCAAATGCCCTTATATGCACACCAGCTCACCGTTATATAGACCTTGGTTAGGTCATCAACCTATTGGTCTACCAAATGTACATACTTACGGGTCCGAACTTGCCTGTTTAAAATGTATGTGTATTATTGTCATGTTGAATTATCGTGCGTTAAAAATAATTTGTCGTTTCGTTGTAGGCGACAATCGGAATCGGTCAAAAAATAACAACACAAAATATTTGTCAATTTTAATTAATGTGGTTTTATGTTTATTTTACTTGGGCAAATCCCAAGGTCAAACACAAGAAGGCAAAGGAAAAACCTAGAATTATGTCTATCAAAGTTCGTGTGTGGTTTTCGAGGCGGTCTTTTTTTTGTAATTTTTAATGCAATAAAAGATGCAAAATGTAATTTTAGCCTATTTTAAAGACTAAAATGCAATTATCGATCAAACAATGTCCAAGAAAAATGAAACTTGGCCAAACTGATAATTATGTTAAAATGAATGCACGGTAATTTTTTTGGAATTTTTGGATGCAAGATGAATTTTTTTATGAATTTTTAAATGCAAACAAAGTGAATTTCAATATTTAATTATAATAAATATTAAACCTAATTATCTTCAAGGGATAAAATTATCTAAGATCTATAACTAGGTGATTGATCTCAGAAAAATCCTAAACCTCGAAAATACGAGATTTAATACCTATTAGAAATCAAATATTGAATTATGCAAAATAATTTTTACAAGGCAAACTATGCATGCAAATGTAATTCTTTTTGGGCACATTGTTCACCACAATTAATTCTACAATCTCTGATTTTTCAGGAATTTTTAGAGCAGCGGTTAATCAATTATAAAAATCAGAGCATAAAAAGGGTAAAGTATGCAATTTTCCACAAAATAATTATTTATTAATTAACCATTGATCACAAAAATGCCCACAATATGTTAAAACTTAGAGAATTAAATGACAAACATCATGGTATTTTTTGATAATTAAATAATGCAACAGAGATGTCCAAAACTTTGGGGGAGTACAGGGGTATCGATGCAATATTTAAGTAATTAAAAATAAAATAAAATGCAGAACAAGGATAGAAATATAATTACTAATAAATATGGGGGCGTTCTGCAAAAGTGCCATAGGGGCACGTACGTGGCACGTGCCCTCTGGAGCTGGACTTGATGGCAAATAAAAGGACCTCTAGGGGGTGCTCTGCAAATTACCCTGCGATCACGTGCGGAGCATGTGACCCGGGGTGCTGATGTCTGCTGATGTTCCCCCCGGGACGCACGTGCCTCACACATGCGCAGGGGGCTCTTGGGTCGGCCCCCGGGGGCGCGACAGAGGTGGGTCGGATGTATGGTGTTGAAAACCGGCGACTGGTGGAGGCTCGGCCTGGAAGCACTGCGGTGGAAGTAGCGGCTCGAGCGTTGACCTTCTTGTGGCGATCTCCTGGAGCTGATGACGTAGGCGGTTGCGGGGCTCCCAGGCGTCGTGGTGGAGTTGCTGAACGTCGGATGTGGAGGCGACCGGCGGTGATTGGTTGTCGAGGAAGACGACAAGCAGCGGTGAAGAAGTTGATGGCGATCGTCATTGAAGTTGTTGGTCAGAGAAGCTTCGATGGAGATGAAGTCGATGTTGATGACGCGTCGTTGGCTCAACAGAGACCTGCAGCGGAGCAGCAACAACGAATGAACCTTCAGGCTGCAATCGACCCGACGAGGCGGGTCGGATCTCACCGCAGGTCTGGAGAGGTCCAACAGATTTGTCACCTCCGGCGTGGAGGCTATCCAGAGCACTGGGGGTATCGGCGAATCGAGCTTCAGGCGAAGGGCAGTTTGGGTTTTATAGGACGGGTGACGGGGCCGGACAAGGAAAGGGGGAGGTCGGTGATTTGAGATCAGGGTTTCGAGATTTGAGGGGATATTCGAGAAGATGATGCGAGATCGGAGATGGGATTTGGGGGTACAGCGGTGCGGCGAAATCACCGGGATTCGAAGGCAGTGATGGCGAGGCGAGATCGCTAGCAGGGAAATCGGGGCCACGACCGATTATTCGAGGAGGATTGATGCTAGAGAGGACGGCGGCGAAATCGAAGGAGATTTGGACGAGATTCGTTTAGGGATTTGATGGGTAGTGGTGGAGATCGGAGACGAGGCGACGGAGGTGATGAAACTCAATTTCATCATCTTAATTCCGCATTATTAACCCCCTTGCTTAAAATTATGTCAACAAAATCCAGATAATGTCCTGTAATTATCAGAGTCTTGAATAAATTAAAAATAACAAAAAAATCACAAAACTAAAATCTGTGGTATTTTTAGCCTTAAGAATACCCTTAAAAATATTTCGAGTCTTTGTTTGATCTCATCTCCAGTTTTGGTCAACATGAAACTAGTAGATCTCATCGAGATCTACAACTTCATGTTTTGCATTTTCTCAAATTCGGCCATTTAGACCCTCAAAAATAAACATTTCTCCCCAAATAATCTGATTGGGCCACGTGGCCCTCTCTGGTTGAGCCACGTGGCCCGACTTCTTTGTCTTATCCGCCCCCAACCCTGACCATTGGATCGCCCTATGATCCAACGGTCTCGCCTTCTCCACGTGTGCCTTAATTCCTCGCCGTATGATCTACCCTCGCCTCTCATCTGCACCGCACGTCAGCACACTGTCCAGAACCTGCCACGTGGCGCATTTTGCGCCATTTGATCACGCCTGGGATACCTTGATTTCCACCATTCATGTCTGCTTTAATTATCACCCTTGGATCGAGCATTGGAAGATATCACATCCGTCCGTTAGCGCCTCACCCACATCTCTCCACGTGGCAAATTCTCCATGGTTCGATCGCCTCCAACAGTTTCCATCTCAGCCTCTCACTCCTTCCATACTCTCCACCCTCCGATCGCCTTTCGCAAAATCATCATCACCGTCCGACAGCGCTCACTCCAGAGCACGGCACGTGGCATATCCACCACCCTCCATCATGCTGCCCTTGATCTTATCGGAACCGCTCTTTAGCGCTTCGATCTGGGCCATTGGATCGCAAGATCCAACGGTCGAGACTTCGTCTTCCACCTCCCGCAAGCTCCGCCCAAGCCCCGCACCTCGCAGAACTCCTTCCCCTTCCATTTTTAGCCATCGCCCTGGTCACCCTCTACCTTCGGAGTGAACATCCACACGTAGCCCTCACATCCCCTATTCTCGCGCGACACTCATCCACGACCACCCTCTTATCCTCCGGTCGGCATCTACCCACGAAACCCACGATTTCACCAGCCTTCTGCCATCCTTCGCCCTTTAAAAACCCCGTCACCTCCCTTGTTCACACTCGTCCACCTTCACGAGGGGAAGGGCCCAGCCCTCCTCCTTCTCCCTGTGACAGGGGGAGAAGTCCGGATCGAGCTATGACGACCCAAACGCCTCGGTGAGACCCGCAGCTGCTCCGCTGCATCGCGGTGGCTCCGCCCCGCCTGAGCTCCGAGGATTAGCCGCCCTCAACGTGCGACGACCCTGGGTCATCGATACGATGCTCAGCCCAGGCCTTCTACTGCCATAGCTCAGGTAAGCCTTCCTCGAACTCCCCTGTATTTTTCTTGATTTTCCTGTAATTCTCCATGTTCCTACATGCAACCCCATGCTCATTCAAACCCCCCACACACTCCACCGAACACCAGCCACCCTCACCAGCTACTCCGATCACCTCCGTCCTCCGTCAGAACCTTTATCGTCCCAGGCTTCCTCCTCCGCCGGAGGCGGAGGAGGACACACTAAGGGCTCCGCTTCTCCGCCCCTAAGCCCTCCACTCACCTCAGCACACACGCCTTGGCTTTCACCTAACCCCCTTGCAGGTCCAATTCTCCATTGGCCGGACCTCGGGTGGAGCCGAGTTCTAAAGCTCTGCCTCCGGCGACCAGGCGTCGACAGCAGATTCCACGCATCCCCTCGTCTTCCTCGAGCATAGATCTTCATCATCGTGGAACTAGCTTCCCTCCCCGATCTTCATCGAGCACGGCGAGGCGCGGAGGAGCTCCAGGCCTTCCGCCGGAGCTCCAATCGCGCCGCCACCCAACAAGGGAGGAGAAGAAGCAGATGATGTTGGATATCGCCCCACGGCGGAGATCCAATGGCCTTGGAGCAGCCACGTCACCTTCCCGGAGTGCGGAGGCTCGGTGGGACCGAGCCTCGCCCAAGGCAACCTCGAGCCCCCACGTGGCCCGATCCACCTGCTACGGCCTCCGAAGCTATGCCGAGCCTCACCCCCACCCGAGCCTGAACTCACGTGCGTGAGGCACGTGAGTTCTGGGCTTTTTGCATGGGCGCCCTCGCAAGTTTCGCATATTGCATCAATGTCCAGATCACGTGTAGCTCATGCGTATCTTGGGCATTTTGCATTGATACCCTCGCGGGTTTTCAAATTTGCAAAAATGTCGCTGTGCGTGTGGGTTATTTACAAGGAAGGTCCCGATTGTTTTCGTTATTACATTTTAGTCCCTCCTTAGGACCTGTCTGCAATTTTATTTCATGTTTTCTTTCAGTTATGCCCATGTCTTCTTTATTGTATATCTTGAGCACTGTATCTCTGTTTTAGTCGATTTCAGTTCCATTTCGAAGCTTATTTGATGGTCTTTTTATTAGCATGCTTATTTATCAAATTTGGACACAATGATTTTCATGCATTATTCTAGTAGCCTCGTGTCTTTTAAAGCGTGAACTGATACCTTGTTTTGTCTATTAAATCTGTCTTTTAAATTAAGTCTGAAATTAACTAAGGTTTCAAATTGCTCAAGAATTTTCTTATACAGGGCTTATTTTCATTGCATCTCGTTGCATTTTTCTACATGATTAAAATAAAAAAATGCATGTTTCAATTTTTTAATGCATTGTCTTGTCCTTCATGCATCGACTTGACTTATATTTATCTCACTCAACACTTAGTTAATAGATAAAAATCTGAATAATACAAGAGAGGCTCGTGTCCCTGAGTTCGACCTTGGTTTCTTGCCAAGTAAAAATAATAATACGACCATCTGATTTTGATTTCTATATTTAAATGAGATGGTCTTTTGATGACCCATTTCGGCCCGACTGCGATGACAATTTCAAGTGTTAAAACAACACTTTTAAAGGGCCGAATTTGAGGTTCATCAAATGGCGCCGTTGCCGGGGACACGGCTCATTTCTTATATTATTTGGAATTTTGTTTATTTAATTAAGTATTTCATTTTTATAGGTCAACTTGTTCATTTATGTTGCATTATAAAATTTGTCTTTTTTATTTGATCTCTAACCTTCGTTTATGTGGCAGGGCCCTTGATTACTCAAGGAGGCGAGGAGCTGGTGCTTCCCGCTGCGAGGAGCCGCAGAAGCTTGCTTAGAGCAAATAGAAAAAAAAATGTCTCGCATTTTTATTTTTGCATGTCATGTTAACTTGTAATAATTCGTCTTTTACAGCGGTCTTCGATCGAAGGCTCGTGATTGTAATCGAACGATTGTGGTTGTGTGGGGATCGTCCCCACTTGAGTGTCGACTTAGGACCAGGCATGCGGCTCTTTGAGCGTATTTCATTTTTTTATCTTTTACGTTCTTGCTCGTAGGTAGGACACACTATAAATAAAGACGCACGTAGCATCGCCTCACTTAGCCAATTTAAAAGAAATTCTTCACCACTAATAGAAGCATGTTAGGTGCGGCTCTTCTGATCGACTTGCATACATATTGATTTTGGTTTTCAAAACAGTCCAAGTTTTCACGTACTTTCGCCAAGTCACTGCATGATTTTTCGCTTAGCCTAGATCGTGGTTTTTTATCGAATACATTGTTTTTCTCGATTTTCCTTTCCTAGCTTCATCACCTAGGTTAAACCGAATATGGGAATGAACGGTAGACGATGATTGCTTGATTTTGTGCTAACCTTAATTTAGTGACAACATTAAATAATAAACGGGACTGTTAATTGCAAGTCAACCTAAAATGGAGTAAAATTTTGGTTTTGGGAGAGCAACACCCTCGTTTACGCATTGATTTTCACTTAATATTTTTTCTCCGCGTAAAACATCAAATGTTTTATCACCAATAAAACCGACAATATAATAAAACCAACCTCGGTTGGTTTCATGTGTGAGTTGGTGAAATTGAGGGTCTTGCTTGTTTGATTGAGCCATGTTTGCTTTGATACACTCCCCAGAGCCTTAGTCACTCCATCCATCTCCGTAGATTCATCCGCTCACTTGTAAATCCATACATATTCTTCGTTCACCTTGGGTCCCTCCCAACATCCAATTCCATCTTTATACTTAGGCTAATCTCAGCCTAAGTATAGGGGGACCCGAGTCCCCGTAATTTTCTCTACTCTCCTTTCCTTGCCTTTATACTTAGGTTATTTCTAACCTAAGTATAGAGGAAGCCCCTCTTAGCTCTCGTATATTCCTTTATATTTAAATGGACCTGCGTACTTGTATCATATAGTGCTATGGGGACATAGCAAAGTTTAAGTATAGGGGGTATATCGTATATACAATATACTTACTTTGGCTATAATCTGAAAAATTTAAGAAGTTTAAAACTTTTTGGCTAAAGTAAAATTCCTTGGACTAAGAAGACTCAAATGTTCTTCACGGCTTTTCCTATACTATGTTACACTATGTTTATAAAAATATTTTCGAAAATGATTTTTGCTTGTTTTGAAAAAATCTTTTGAAAATGTTTTGAAAACTTTTTATTTGTGTGACATGGTTTTGAAAATTTTCTATCTCTTTTCAAGGAAAGTTGAGCCTAACATGTGTTTTAACCTTTAAATTAAAATCCATAAAAATGAGAAAAACCCAAAAATCCTTTAGGAGCCATTAGTGACTACTAAGACCAATTAAGTGGCCGCGTTCAGTGAGGGTTCGCCCTTAGCAGATTGGATGGTTTAGAGGACATCGCGTAAGGCCCCGTCCTCAAGCAACAGGCTTCGGCATGTACTTACATCCATACTGGTTGAATTGCAGATGCTTAATTGAGTTTAGGCAGTCCTAATATCTCTTGAAGTCCAAAAAAATTGTTTTTGAATGAAGGAACTGGATTAATCCTCTACTTTCACACTTCCACCCAGGATCTGAATTGTTCAAGAAAATTCGATTTTGTGAGGACTTGAGATTTTAGGTTAACCAGCCTTAGCCATCAGGGTCATAGACTTAATCATCCACATTTCCCTAGATCTCTAGATTTGCATGCTATATTCCATGCTTAGTCTCAGACAAAAAGAATATGATCAGCACGTCACATACACGACTGCGGTTTTGATTAGATGAGTTGACTTTTCACCTGAGGGATTGGGATGAGGAATTCAAGTTTGGATTTGATCTAATGATACTCGAGGATGGGATAAAATCTTTGAAGGCTTCATGAAACCTGAGAGTCAGCAAATATTAGCCCGTATGAGAACTTGGTTCTTATACTAATCTCTTGATATTGACTAAGTGCCAGGGTGTGAAATAAATAAAAATGTTGATCAGTGTGTGCCAACTCTTAGTAAAAGCAGTGGAGCTAGCCAAAATTACTACAAATACATGAAATGTTAGAGAAAAGCTCTCAATCCACAAAGCCAAATATCAAAGAGCTTCCACCAAAGGCGAGCGCTCCCAAACATTTCAAAGCGTCCACTTGGACCACCGCTATTAGGACCAGGAGTCGGGCTTGCACCAAAAGGGCTCTGCATCGTAAATGCTACAAGTCTGGGTGTCGAAGGTACGATAGGTACTCAAAAGAGACACATCCCGGTGTATTCCCAGGTAAACAAATGCAGACGGCTCCAACTTCTCTTAACGGACGCAGTGATCAACACAAAAAAAATGTGTTGCGTAAAAGGCACTAGAGAGAATCCTTGTTCCAATGAGAGGGAAAGAAGAAATGACACCATCCCATGCCCTCCATTACCGTCCTTCCATCTACATTTTCTAAATCTGACAACTAAAGAGACGGTGGAATGGATGCAAGATTTGATTTATTCCCTAGTGTTGAGGATTGGGTCCTTAGGAGATTTTCTTGGACCAAGACTTTGGGTGACGATTTGACTCTACTCTCGGAATTGCAGTCAACACTAAATCTCATATCCTTTAGATTATATGTATATCAGAGAGAGTCTGCAGAAGTAGAGGAATTGGGTGCCTCTTGACTAAGGTTGGGTTGAACTCTAGGATTTTGGGCCTCTAAAGTTGAGTAGACTTGACCAGATCGGATCCTGTACTCACATGCACAAGGGGGTTAATCTAGCTTATTCATTTTTTTGATGCTCGAGGACGAGCATAGTGCTCGAGGACGAGCATAGTTTAAGTATAAGGGGTGATGAAACCCAATTCCATCATCTTAATTCCGCATTATTAACTCCCTTGCTTAAAATTGTGTCAATAAAATCCAGATAATGTCCTGTAATTATTAGAGTCTTGAATAAATTAAAAACCACAAAAAAATCACAAAACTAAAATCTGTGGTATTTTTAGCCTTAAAAAACCCTTAAAAATATTTGGAGTTTTTGTTTGATCTCATCTCCAATTTCGGTCAACATGAAACTTGTAGATCTCATCGAGATCTACAACTTTCATGTTTTGAGTTTTCTCAAATTCGACCATTTACACCCTCAAAAATAAATATTTCTCCCCAAATAATCTGATTGGGCCATGTGGCCCTCTCTGGTTGAGCCACGTGGCCCGACTTCTTTGTCTTATCTGCCCCCGTCCCTGACCGTTGGATCGCCCTCTGATCCAACGGTCCCGCCTTCTCCACATGCGCCTTAATTCCTCGCCGTCTGATCTACCCTCGCCTCTCATTTGCACCGCACGTCAGCGCCCTGTCCATAACCTGCCACGTGGCGCATTTTGCGCCATTTGATCACGCCCGGGATGCCTTGATCTCCACCATTCATCACCGCTTTAATTATCACCCTTGGATCGAGCAATGGAAGATATCACATCCGTCCGTTAGCGCCTCACCCACATCTCTCCATGTGGCAAATTCTCCATGGTTCGATCGCCTCCAACAATTTCCATCTCATCCGCTCACTCCTTCCATACTCTCCACCCTTCGATCGCCTTTCGCAAAATCATCATCACCGTCCTCCAGTGCTCACTCCAGAGCACGATACGTGGCATATCCACCACCCTCCATCACGCTGCCCTTGATCTTATCGGAACCTCTCTTTAGCGCTTCGATCTGGGCCGTTGGATCGCAAGATCCAACGGTCGAGACTTCGTCTTCCACCTCCCGCAAGCTCTGCCCGAGCCCCGCGACTTGCAGACCTCCTTCCCCCTTCCATTTTTAGCCATCGCCCTGGTCACCCTCTACCTTCGGAGTGAACACCCACACGTAGCCCTCACATCCCCTATTCTCACGCGACACTCAGCCACGACCACCCTCCTATCCTCCGGTCGGCATCTACCCTCGAAACCCACGATTTCACCAGCCTTCTGCCCTCCTTCGCCCTTTAAAAACCCCATCACCTCCCACGTTCACACTCATCCACCTTCACGAGGGGAAGGGCCCATCCCTCCTCCTTCTCCCTGTGACAGGGGGAGAAGTTCGGATCGAGCTATGACGACCCAAACGCCCCGGTGAGACCCGCCGCTGCTCCGTTGCGTCGCGGTGGCTCCGCCCCTCCGAGCTCCGAGGATTAGCTGCCCTCGACGTGCGACGACCCCGGGTCATCGATACGATGCCCAGCCCAAGCCTTCTACCGCCATAGCTCAGGTAAGCCTTCCTCGAACTCCCTTGTATTTTTCTTGATTTTTCCGTAATTCTCCATGTTCCTACATGCAACCCCATGCTCATTCAAACCCCCCACACGCTCCACCGAACACCAGCCACCCTCGCCAGCTACTCCGATCACCTCCGTCCTCCGTCAGAACCTTTATCGTCCAAGGCTTCCTCCTCCGCCGGAGGCGGAGGAGGACACACTAAGGGCTCCGCTTCTCCGCCCCTAAGCCCTCCGCTCACCTCAGCACACACGCCTTGGCTTTCACCTAACCCCCTTGCAGGTCCAATTCTCCATTGGTCGGACCTCGGGCGGAGCCGAGTTTTAGAGCTCCGCCTCCGGTGACCAGGCGTCGACAGTAGATTCCACGCATCCTCTCGTCTTCCTCGAGCATAGATCTTCATCGCCGTGGAACTAGCTTCCTTCCCCGACCTTCATCGAGTACGACGAGGCGTGGAGGAGCTCCAGGCCGTCCGCTGGAGCTCCAATCGCACCGCCACCCAACAGGGGAGGAGAAGAAGCAGATGCCGTTGGATCTCGCCCCACGACGGAGATCCAACGGCCTTGGAGCAGCCACATCGCCTTCCCGGAGCGCGGAGGCTCAGTGGGACCGAGCCTCGCCCGAGGCAACCTCGAGCCGCCACGTGGCCCGAGCCACCTGCTACGGCCGTCCGAAGCTACGCCAAGCCTCGCCCCCACCCGAGCCTGAACTCACATACGTGAGGCACGTGAGTTCTGGGCTTTTTGCATCGGCGCCCTCGCAAGTTTTGCATATTGCATCCAGGTCCAGATCTCGTGCAGCTCACGCGTATCTTAGGAATTTTGTATTGATACCCTCGCGGGTTTTCAAATTTGCAAAAATGCCCCTGTCCGTGTAGGTTATTTACAGGGAAGGTCCTGATCGTTTTTGTTATTACATTTTAGTCCCTCCTATGGACCTGTCTGTAATTTTATTTCTTGTTTTCTTTCAGTTATGCCCCTATCTTCTTTATTGTATATCTTGAGCACCGTATCTCTGTTTTAGTCGATTTCAGTTCCATTTCGAAGCTTATTTGATGGTCATTTTATTGGCATGCTTATTTATTAAATTTGGACACAATGATATTCATGCATTATTCTAGTAGCCTCGTGTCTTTTGAAGCGTGAACTGATACCTTGTTTTGTCTATTAAATCTGTCTATTAAATTAAGTCTGAAATTAACTAAGGTTTCAAATTTCTCAAGAAATTTTTTATACAGGGCTTATTTCCATTGCGTCTCGTTGCATTTTTCTGCATGATTAAAATAAAAAATGCTTGTTTCAATTTTTTAATGCATTATCTTTCCTTCATGTATCGACTTGACCTATATTTATCTCACTCAACACTTAGTTAATAGATAAAAATCTGAATAATACGAGAGAGGCTCGTGTCCCTGAGTTCGACCTTGGTTTCTTGCCAAGTAAAAATAATAATACGACCATCTGATTTTGATTACTATATTTAAATGAGATGGTCTTTTTATGACCCATTTCGACCCGACTGCGATGACAATTTCAAGTGTTAAAACAACACTTTTAAAGGGCCGAAATTCGATGACCGAATTTGAGGTTCATCGCATTCGGGCCGAAATGGGTCATCAAAAGACCATCTTATTTAAATATAGCAATCAAAATCAGATGGTCGTATTATTATTTTTACTTGGCAAGAAACCAAGGTCGAACTCAGGGACACGAGCCTCTCTCATATTATTCAGATTTTTATCTATTAACTAAGTGTTGAGTGAGGTAAATATAGGTCAAGTCGATGCATGAAGGACAAGACAATGCATTAAAAAAATTGAAACAGACATTTTTTTATTTTAATCATGCAGAAAAATGCAACGAGATGCAATGAAAATAAACCCTGTATAAAAAATTTCTTGAGCAATTTGAAACCTTAGTTAATTTCAGACTTAATTTAAAAGATAGATTTAATAGACAAAACAAGGTATCAGTTCATGCTTTAAAAGACACGAGGCTACTAGAATAATGCATGAAAATCATTGGGTCCAAATTTAATAAATAAGCATGCCAATAAAAAGACCATCAAATAAGCTTCGAAATGGAACTGAAATCGACTAAAACAGAGATACGGTGCTCAAGATATACAATAAAGAAGACAGGGGCATAACTGAAAGAAAACATGAAATAAAATTGCAGACAGGTCCCTAGGAGGGACTAAAACGTAATAATGAAAACGATCGGGGCCTTCCCTGTAAATAACCCACACGCACAGGGGCATTTTTGCAAATTTGAAAACCCGTGAGGGTAGCAATGCAAAATGCCCAAGATACGCGTGAGCTACACGTGATCTGGACCTGGATGCAATATGTGAAACTTGTGAGGGTGCTGATGCAAAAAGCCCAGAACACATGTGCCTCACGCACGTGAGTTCAGGCTCGGGTGGGGGCGAGGCTCGGCAGCTTCGGACGGTCGTAGCAGGTGGCTCGGGCCACGTGGCGGCTCGAGGTTGCCTCGGGCGAGGCTTGGTCCCACCGAGCCTCCGCGCTTCGGGAAGGCGACGTGGCTACTCCAAGGCTGTTGGATCTCCGCCGTGGGGCGAGATCCAACGGCATCTGCGTCTTCTCCTCCCCTGTTGGGTGGCGGCACGATTGGAGCTCCGGCGAAAGGCCTGGAGCTCCTCTACACCTCGACGTGCTCGATGAAGGCCGGGGAAGGAAGCTAGTTCCACGGCGATGAAGATCTATGCTCGAGGAAGACGAGGGGATGCGTGGAATCTGCTGTCGACGCCTGGTCGCCGGAGGCGGAGCTCTAGAACTCGGTCCGCCCAAGGTCCAGCCAATGGATAATTGGACCTGTAAGGGGGTTAGGTGAAAGCCAAGGCGTATGTGCTGAGGTGAGCGGAGGGCTTAGGGGCGGAGAAGCGGATCCCTTAGTGTGTCCTCCTCCGCCTCCGACGGAGGAGGAAGCCTGGGACGATAAAGGTTCTGGTGAAGGACGGAGGTGATCGGAGTAGCTGGCGAGGGTGGCTGGTGTTCGGTGGAGCGTGTGGGGGGTTTGAATGAGCATGGGGTTGCATGTAGGAACATAGAGAATTACGGAAAAATCAAGAAAAATAAGGGGAGTTCGAGGAAGGCTTACCTGAGCTATGGCGGTAGAAGGCCTGGGCTGGGCATCGTATCAATGACCCAGGTCATCGCACGTCAAGGGCGGCTAATCCTCGGAGCTCGGGCGGGGCGGAGCCACCGCGACGCGACGGAGCAGCTGTGGGTCTCATCGGGGCATTTGGGTCGTCATAGCTCGATCTGGACTTTTCCCCCTGTCACAGGGAGAAGGAGGAGGGCTAAGCCCGTCCCCTTGTGAAGGTAGACGAGTGTGAACGAGGGAGGTGACGGGGTTTTTAAAGGGCGAAGGATGGCAGAAGGCTGGTGAAATCGTGGGTTTCGAGGGTAGATGCCGACCGGAGGATAGGAGGGTGGTCGTGGCTGAGTGTCGCGCGAGAATAGGGGATGTGAGGGCTACGTATGGGTGTTCACTCCGAAGGTAGAGGGTGACCGGGGCGATGGCTAAAAATGGAAGGGGGAAGGAGGTCTGCGAGGTGCGGGCTCGGGTGGAGCTTGCGGGAGGTGAAAGACGAAGTCTAGGCCGTTGGATCTTGCAATCCAACGGCCCAGATCGAATCGCTAAAGAGCGGTTCTGATAAGATCAAGGGCGGCATGATGGAGGGTGGTGGATACGCCACGTGTCATGCTCTGGAGTGAGTGCTGGCGGACGGTGATGATGATTTTGCGAAAGGCGATCGGAGGGTGGAGAGTATGGAAGGAGTGAGCGGCTGAGATGGAAACTGCTGGAGGCGATCGAACCATGGAGAATTTGCCACGTGGAGAGATGTGGGTGAGGCGCTAATGGACGGATGTGATATCTTACAGTGCTTGATCCAAGGGTGATAATTAAAGCGGAGATGAATGGTGGAGATCAAGGCATCCCGGACGTGATCAAATGGCGCAAAATGCGCCACGTGGCAGGTTTTGGACAGGGCGCTGACGTGCGGTGCAGATTAGAGGCGAGGGTAGATCAGACGACGAGGAATTAAGGCGCACGTGGAGAAGGCGGGACCGTTGGATCAGAGGGCGATCCAACGGTCAGGGACGGGAGCGGATAAGACAAAGAAGTCGGGCCACGTGGCTCAACCAGAGAGGGCCACGTGGCCCAATCAGATTATTCGGGGAGAAATGTTTATTTTTGAAGGTCTAAATGGCCAAATTTGAGAAAACTCAAAACATGAAAGTTGTAGATCTCGATAAGATCTACAAGTTTCATGTTCACCAAAACTGGAGATGAGATGAAACAAAGACTTGAAATATTTTTAAGGGTATTTTTAAGGCTAAAAATACCACAAATTTTAGTTTTGTAATTTTTTTGTGGTTTTTAATTTACTCAAGACTCTGATAATTACAGGACATTATCTGGATTTTATTGACACAATTTTAAGCAAGGGGGTTAATAATGCGGAATTAAGATGATGAAATTAGGTTTCATCAGGAGGCGAGAACGCTGGCAAAGATCGCAGGGAGTGGTGGCGGCCAGAATGGGAAAGGGTGTGGGCGGAGACGATGGACGATGGCTGCCCGATCGGTCGAGATCGGATGGCCATGAAGGCAGTATGTGGCGGCTAAGGGAATAAGGTGCGAGGCACGTGCTACGCATGTGTGTCTATTTTAATTTTTTATATAAAAAAGAATATACAAAAACCCCAAAAATGGTTGACACGTGGCGGCTCCAGGGGCAGCCACGTGTCAGCACCACAAAAATCAGATAATAATCCCTTTAAAAAATCTAAAATAAATAGCAAACAGCCTCGGATCAAAAAAGTTTCTCACGAAAATTGTTCGTCTCGATGAGATCTACTACTTCATGAAGAATCAAAATCAAAATCGATCAATTGCACAAAGTGATATTTTAGGGTATCATATGTACATAGAATACCCTGATTTTTGGGTTTTATAATTTTTTGTCATTTTTAAACCAGATAAAAATCCGAAAAAATATGGTAAAATAAAATATAAATATTTACACATTAATATAATTTTTTTAGATTTTTATTAATTAAGATAAAGAAGAAATAAAATAAAATATGAAAAAGAGCAATTTTGTACAGACGGTTAGTGAAGGCTTGGACTCAATTTATTTCATTAATTTCAAGCTCAGTTTGGATTTGAATTTTTACGTATTTCAATAAAATTTTTATCATAGAAGACAAATGAAAAATAAACTAAAATAGGTTAATTATGTACATAAAATAATAGGTCAAAAATCGCTAAAATACAAAATGTACAAAGAGGCCCAAACCCCAACTTTCACAAATGAGCTCCGATTCACTTGAACTTGATCTTATTTTGAAGGTAATTGAATGTACAATAGTTCAAAAGTGAGTAGGATTAAAACGGATACTGGATGAGGAAGATATGAGTTTTAGTCCGGAAATCCTGAAACTAGGGTTTCGGTTTTTGGTCCACTTATTTGGTTTAGTGATTTTTTTTGTATTTTTCATTTATTCTTGTTAGTGATATGTACACAGTGGAGGTAGTTTTGGGTCATTCGGAATTAGCATGAATGAGTTAAAAATTAGGAAAGTTAGGCTATTTACAAGTCAATTTTGGTTGGATTTTTGGCTTCTTATTTTGTGCAGAAATAAAGGATAAAATGCAATTCTTATTAAAACATGCATGAATGCTAATTCTGTAGAATAGATGGAGAAATGCTGATGATTTTGAGGGATTTGATCTTAATTAATGAGATTTAGAGTGATGAATCTGAGATTCATCACATACTCAGACATATAGTAACACATCTATCTCTGATCAAAGGATGTGTGTCTATATCGCGACAGCATACGATGTAGGACTTTGGTTATCTCGATCTCATTAAGTCAACTCTTTGACCTAACTAATCTGACACCTCCGAATCTCTATTCCTATGCAGAGGACCTGCATCAAGATGTTGGCCAGATATCAGCCTATATGAGAAAGGATTGTCATCTCCTACTCAGGCTGGAGATCATCTCTTAACAATCATTTGACGGTGTTTGATGAGTCCTCAATCTAACTCTTTAGATATTCATCCAAGCATCAGCCTCTATGATTCAATAATTGAATCGACAGTTGTATGATCATCAAGATGGTCATGGTGCATAACCCTAATTGTACTAAGGGATCTATTAAGTAAATTAGTTATTCTTCATTTCAGATCAGGGAATGATATTCGCAATAACATTTATTGCATAATGGCTTGTTGTGGGCTCGCATGTCCAACAAACCCCACTATTCTTGGACTCTGAAGTTGTGGACACTTCGAGATTGGAGATTACGTTGATATGGTGAGCTTATGTTGTCGCACGTCGCCTCAACCAATCCTCCAATACGACACAATTTTCCTTTTCTTTTATAAGTCAGGGTCTCAAACCCTCAGCCTGGAAAAATAAAAGAGCACATCATCCTCGAAGACCCGGTTGCTTAAAACCTCAGGCTAACCGTTAATCGTATAATCTGGCGACTTTAAATATATATTGTCGTGACCCAGCCACTATTGAACCACATGTCTCTCCACATGGCACGATCACTACTTCCTTCGTTCAACCTGAATATATTGACTCTCGGTAGCACGCGTTGCAAATCATTCATTTCGTGGGCACTTACCATAACAGGACAACCGTGTACACCTAGGTAGGGAAACACCAATACGGGTTCGTTCCGACAAACCTATAGGTTGAATGCCTGACTTGTACTTCTACTCTCGGTCATCCTTAACGTGACACACGACCCTTTTCAAGATCCAACTCAAAACACATCAATTCCCATGATGTAATTCCTCCGTTAAGCCTTAGATTAGCATAACCATAAATACTGAGTATAGACTTACACATATATTAATTCATATATTTATATACTCAATTTATGTTCTTTTTAACTTCCAAACCCTAACTTTTCAAACCACTACATCCATTCGATGCTTAAACCTTATTTTAGTGGGAATCACAAAGCAACTTTCCATACTTTCTCAAAAATAACCAAATTATGGTTCTTTATAGCAAAGAAATAAAATTAGGAATTTCAATAATCTTGTATGAAAACCCAACAGCAAAAGGAAGGATTTCATTACCTAATCGAGCTTTATCTCATATACAGTGCTTTATCGTTATTCTTTTTCAACAGGATGATTTATAACTCCTGAAACGATAAAATTCCATTTTCGTATCAAAAATGCTAAGAACATGCCAAGAACGTGAAGAACGAATGAAGAACGTGAAGAATACACGAAGAACGCGGTGAACATATTTTTTCTTGAAATTTCAGCAGAGCTTCTCCTTATACGGGGTGATATTTTTAGAAAAAATTCAGCATATTTTCCCCTTATATCAGGACAAATTTCTATGAAAATTTCGGCAGAGTTTCCCCTTATATCGGGACAAATTTCTATGAAAATTTCGGTAGAGTTTCCCCTTATATCGGGACATATTTTAAAATAAAATGGAAAGAGTTTCCTCTATAAAATCATCGAGAGGAAAACAATAACGAAACTGAAAGAATATACTCAAACAACAAGAGATGAAGAATCGGTAGACACCACGCGTCTTAAGTGAGTGGATGTGTGACGAATCATAGGGTTCACTAACGTGCATAGCCGCCCGCACCTAAGTAGGGTATTACACAGATTTCTCCATTAAAATAACTATAAAAGTGGAAAAGAAAGAATAGAACAATAAGCAATGGAGAATCGGTAGACACCACACGTCTTAGGTGAGTGAAAGTGTGACGAATCACAGTATTCACTGACGTGCATAGCTGCTTGCACCTAAGTAGGGTGTTACACAGATTTCTCCTCGAACCATAACAGAAAAAGAATAAGAAAGAAAGATGAATCTAAAACAAAGCTTGGAAAAAGAATATGAATCGAAAACTTAACGTACGAAGCAAACTAGAGACGACCGTACCTTCCTCTTCCTCGTTCTCCCGGCAGCGCTTCGCTAACGCTCCTTCGTCGCTTTCTACTCCTCCTCCTGACCTCTCAACCCTAGCCCTTGGGGTGGTGGTGGTGGTAGTGGAAATAGTAGAGAATGAATGGGTAAGGGGGTATTTATAGGCTCCAGAAAACCACTAATCATGGTTAGTAAACCATGGTTTAGCCCTTAACTGCGGTTAGCAGCCCATGATTTTGGCCCATTGTATTGGCCAAAGCTTATCTGTAACTTAGGGCTTAAGTTAGAACACTCCAGAGGACTCTAGATTCGCTAATGATGCTTAATTAATGCTAATCGTGATTAGCTTTACCAATCACGATTTAACTTTCGCGGCTTACACTTATCTTTTGCTAACTATTGATTAGTGTTCGATAATGGTCATTAGTGATTTTAATCCATCATTAGTTTCTTTAATCATGATTAATTAGTCTTAATGACAGTCATTACGGGTTAATGACATCTTAATCCTCCTTACTTCTCTTTCTTCCGAAAATCATAATAAATCGAAACGAAGTCTGATTCACGCGAAACAAATCCCCTTGGTTTCCTCTTGACGAGCCGGATCTTATGATATAGGATCCGAGAGATACCGAGTTCAAGGCTTTACAAAGGGGCAAATGGCATATTGAAAGAATTTGTCTTATATGTTACATCAAACACAAGAACGTCTCCAAAAGTCAAGTTGGCTGCCCTTGACCTACCATCAGCCCAAAAAATTCTATGTATTGTATGATTATCATCAATTTCATAACGAAAGTAAAAGCAATTATCATCTTCTATTTTAGACAAAAAATGCTTTATAGTAGCCATGCACTCCCCATTGATGTTATTTTTATGCCTCGTCCGTAGATGATCAACACAATCCTGTGTACTAATCAAATCTTCTCCAGTAGCATTTAGAACCGCCTTAATCTTTGAAGGACTCATTCCGCATTCATTGAATGTATCAATTAAGTTTTTTGAAGCATCTGACAATTTATGATGTGATCTCAACATTCGTGTCTTTGATGGAGATCTCAAAGGATGTGTGTGATCGTCAACAAACTTTTTTACCACCCATACCCCCTTATCATTTACAGAAACATATAATCTAGCATGGCACTTTTCTCTTGTTTCTCGACATCGGTTAATGCCCATTCCTTGTCTACGTTAATCATTCAAATCTTTTTCACCTTTTTTTGAGAATACGAATGATCTGGAAATAATTTCTTTCGTTTGTTTTGATCGATGTAAATTGTCACGTCTGACGGAAAAACTAGTTCGCTTAGCATAATTATTGTAAAATTTATAGGATTCTTCCTTTGACGAAAATTCTAAACCGATATATGGTTTTATCACCCTATCTTCATATACCACACTTACAAAATGTTCATCATTAGATATGTCTTGGTATTTCATTAGCATCCGATCTGTATCTATTACTTCATGTCCATGATTCAAATCTTCATTAAGCCACTGTTCATAGTTATTCATCGCAACCTAAAAAGATTAAAATGAATTGCAAACATTCACATACCAAAAAATGTAAATGGTAGAAAATCGGATAGGTAAATTTGAGTCGATGATAACAAAATTCACCAACATATATCTCAACTAGATTATTGGATGCTTTATTAATTATTAGGTACTAAACTAGCATATTCAAAGAAAAAATACTATCAATTAATTTGATGGAATATGGTCAACGACGTAACATGAGATCGGGTGAACTACCAAAAAAATCAAAGAATTTCATATCAGAAACAAGCATGCAAATACAAAATAGGATTAAAATAAGAAACATGAAACCAAAAGCAAGACCATAGATGACGGGGGAACAAAGGTCTAGTGGCATTACATTTCTAAAGTCAGATGGGGAAAAATCTAGTATAAAAAATAGCATGAGTACAAGTTGCAGAATGCTGCACACTTTAGTGGAAGATGGCAAGATATCATCATCAAAATAAAATTAAGGTGTGGGGGAAACTCGAGTAGATGAACATACACATATTCGGAGAAATTTAAACGGAATGAACTCTCTCTTTTTAGTGCTTAAGAATGCCTTGAAAGTGATTCGGAAAAAGTTAAGAAAAAAGTGCAGGAAGATAAGAATCTGACCAAATATATGAAGGGGATTCTGGAAGACCAACCTGGGAGCCGTCGAGGCACGTTGCACCAGATTGATCGAACATGTGAGAGGTGAGGTGTCTTGTGCCATGAATAGGAAGACGGGGTGTGATGCCGTTGTCGATGGATGTGAGGTCCTGCTGGATTAGTTAGAAGAAGAAGGGCCCACCTTAGAAGGAAAGACAGAACAGAGAACGTCTTTACAGGGATATGCATCTTTGCTTAGGGCCCGTTCGGTTCAGGAATAAGCAGGAATAAGGATGGGGAATAAGGAGAATAAGGGTCTATTCTTTGTTCGGATGGAGGATAGGAATAAGGAGAATAAGGTGAAATAAAGGTAGGTAAGGTGGGATAAATATAGGAATAAGAGTGAAATAAGATGGAATAATGGGGATAGTCGTACTACTGGGAACCGTGTCGGGAGGAGAATTGGCCCCTTATTCCAAGGCTTATTCTCCTACCAGACAGGGCCTTAGAGAATTAAAAAAAATAATGGTACCTTGGAAAAGTGATGGGACAAGCTTTCGTACCTTCGTCAGGAGAGAGAACATGAGATTGAGATAGGGTGTATCTTTTAACCATGGAAATTTCTACACCTCTGATAGCATCCAATGGTTCTAACAGATTGGGAACAGCTACTTGGCTGCCCCATGGGGGCAGCTCCATTTAGCCATATATATATATATATACATATATATATATATATATATATATGGCTAAATGAGGCTGCCCCCATGTGGGGAGCTAACTTGGCTCCCCCTGCGACATTTCGTCCGCTTTTTTTATTTTTTTTTGAAAATTTCTTCCGTGAATATTCATCACTATATCCCTATATTATGTCATTCAAATTTTGTGCGAAAAATAGACTCATACGGCCTCCATCTAGACATGCATTTTTTAACGGTAACAGAATTGCTAAAAACGACCCTTCAGGATGGAGGTCGTAGTAGTCTCTATTTTGTGAGAAATTTGAATGACATAATATAGTTATATATTGATGAAAATCCATGAAAGAAATTTTCAAAAAAAAATAAAAAAAAAGCGGGCGGAATGGCGCGGGGGAGCAAAGTTAGCTTCCCCCATGGGGACAGCCCCATTTTACCCACACACACACACACACACACATATATATATATATATATATATGGAATTTATCCAGAGAGCCCTGTGCCCATTTGGGTTTTTTTGAACACCCAATTGTAGCCGTCTATCTACAAGATTCAATCCTAAAAAATAGGAACTAATTTTTGTATAAAATTAAAATAAAATCGGAAATTACAACTTTTCTAAAAATAGCGTTACGTTTTTGGAAAGTGCAAGGCACACATATATGATTGCTAAAACTATTGATTCATTCCAACGCAAGGTACTTTTTTCGTTTCAACGTAAAAAGAGAGGTATGTGATTCGCTTCATGATTTGATCGCTTATTTCTATCATAATTTCGTTCTTTTAATGATATTTCTGTTCTATTTCATCGTTTCATGATTTCATGATTTGATCGCTTATGAAATTTCATATTTTTTATCGTAAGCAATATTTTTTTCGAGAAGTATGATTGAAATATGAGAAAGTGATGTTCATAATATCAATTTTTATTCATTTTGATACATGATCTGTAGTAATAATTGATTTTTTATCGAATGTATTTTGTTTTCATAAAATAAAAAGTTACCGTAAACACAGTTGTTATTTTTCATGCGTTAAATTGAAAATATACTGTGTTACTGATGTATTTACTTAATTTACTTATAAGATATTTTATGTTACTATTGCTAACATAATTGTTACTTTTAATACATTACTTTGAAGATATACTGAGTTACTGATGTATTTACTTAATTTACTTATAAGATATTTTATGTTACTGATGCTAAAAGAATTGTTACTTTTTCGTATGTTTGAAGATATACTGAGTTACTGCCCTTATAGTCATTATTACTGATGAAAATTGTACAAATTACCTGAGTAATTTAAATATTTACTTGTCCTTTGCTATTAGTTACTATATAGAAATAAAAGTTACTGATTTTTTGAGCAAAAATGAATCTACTTACTTTTGAGATAGTGAATTCTTACTTATATGAATTCCGAAGTTTATCTTACTGATCTCAATTCAGTAAGTTATTTAAGTAGCTCATCAAATTACCTATGCTTTACATTGAATTACTATTATAAATATAATTCATTACAGGTTACTTGTCATATAACAAATGTTACTAACAATTCATTACAAGTTACTTGTCATTGAATGATTCTTACTGAAGCGAGTATATTGTTGAGTTACTTTTCTTTTTACAATTCTTACTATTCATGGATATAAAATAGTACTGAAGCAAGTATCTTCCTGAAACGATACTGAAAATTTATAAGTAATGTGTATTCTTTTCCAATTTCTTGATATTTTAATATTTTTAAATGGTCAATTAACTTATTATTTCTTGCAGAACAATGCAACATATCTAGAAGAAGTTGTTGTTATGCCAACGAGCGAGAGCAAAACAACATCATCTGAATGGACTATAAGACAACAATTGAAATTTGGATGTTCATTATATAACAATAATTAAGTAATTTATGTGTGGCTTTCAGTAACACTTGACGTATTACAAGTAATTAAATGGGCTACATAAGTAAAGAAGGTGTGATTCGATAGTAATTCAAAACAAAGAATAAAACAAGATATATAGAAGCATCAGTAACATGTAATAAATTGTAGGTAAAAAAGGATAATGAAATAAGTAAGTTGGAATAAGTATAAAAAACCACGTGACCACTAACTTATGTATTGCAATCAGTAACACTCAATGCATTATAGTAATTAAAAAGGTTATATAAGTAAATAAGAGGTGCTTCAGTAAGACTCAAAGTATTAAGTAACTATAACATTAGTAACAATCAAAATGACTTCAGTAAAATGGACATTTGTAATCAGTTTTTATTGTATGGACACTAGTAATTTACATACTTAATTACTGATCTCACAACAATAATTACTTGAGAACTAAATATGTATTGCTTGAGAAACGTGAATGAATTACTGATCTCTGTACAATGTAATATTACAGGTGTAAAATACTGACAATTGTTTCAATATTAATGATCTCGCAATATATAATTACTTGAGTACAGTATATACATTACTGATCAAATGTACAATGATTATTTCTTCGGTACGAAATTAATTATTTGAATGTATCTTTCCAAAACCGTCTTCCTTTTTTTAAGGACTCGATATAATTAGAAATATAAAAGGCTCAAACGTATTAAATCCTTCCAAAACCATGCTCCTTCGAAATAGACAACCATTCAAATGGAAATACACGAGGCGAACCCATGTTTGGTGCTCACCGCAACTCAAATGGGCCCAGGATTCTCTGAATAAGCCATATATATATAGGATTTTTATCCAGAGAGCACTGTGCCCATTTGAATGGAATGTGCCCATCCTCAGAGCCGTTGGATTACCAATATCAATCTCTAAATTTTAAGATCACGTCACAAGTCACAATATTTGGTGTCTATTTAAAAATAGTATTTTCAGACTTTCTAAAATTAGCGTCCGTTGATTTTTTTCTTATTGTGTTTGATATGGTCATTTCGAACACATTCTTGTTGATCTCGCGCGACGACCAAGCTTCTGAAATTGCAGGAGCTTCGTTCTTCGAAGGTATTTTTGTAGAAGTTTTTTTTAATCAATCGTTTGTTGTAAAATTTATGTTTCCTCTTATTTTTGCTCGTGAGTTGTCATTACTGGTTCATATTATGATCTCAGTTTAATAGTTTGTTTTTATATTTTCGATTTCAGTTTCAAACGCGATGCTCGATTTGTCATTGGATTTGGATCATGAATCTCAGAAGCAATGACGAATGGTGAATCTTGGTTGGATTTCGACCGTGAGAACATCATATGAGAAGGAACGATGATGGATGACTTTCAATTATATTTGGATCATGAAAGCAATATGATTGCTTAGAAGTTTACATCCGCAGAACACGAGATTCTGTTGTTCCATCTTTTGAAAATGATATCATTAGATATAATCAGACATTCTTTGTTTTAATATCAGTCAATTTTGTATTAATATCATTAACATGATGTGTATAACAAGTAACTTGTTAAATTACGTAAGTAACTTATAGATCATCGACCTATTTGTAAGAACGATAAGTAACATCTTATATATTGTGTGTAACATCTGCAAATGGAATCGGTAACATATATACAATAGTCATGTAAATAGTTGTTGCGAGGTCGGTAATATCCAAACAACGGTTAGTAATTTACATTCATTTTATTATATGGTACATATTTCAGTAATATGAATACACTGGTCAAGTAAGTGCTTGTTGTGAAGTCAGTAAAACCATAACAAATGGTCACTAATTTCAGAATGTGTTATTAATTTGAATAGAATTTAGTAATTTAGAGATAGTACTCAAGTAATATATATACAGTTTCAAGTAAATTTTTGTTGTTTGTTCAGTAATGTATATATCTATATCTTATAACGCATGTTTATATGGTACATATTTCAGTAATATGAATATACTGGTCAAGTAAGTGCTTGTTGTGAAGTCAGTAAAACCATAACAAATGGTCAGTAATTTCCATATGTATTATTAATTTGAATAGAATTTAGTAATTTAGAGACAGTACTCAAGTAATATATATATACAGTCTCAATTAAATTTTTGTTGTGTGTTCATTAATGCATATATCTATATCTTATAGCACATGTTTATATGGTACATATTTCAGTAATATGAATACACCGGTCAAGTAAGTGCTTGGTGTGAAGTCAGTAAAACCATAATAAAAGATCAGCAATTTCCATATGTGTCATTAATTTGAATAGAATTTAGTAATTTAGAGGCAGTACTCAAGTAATATATATAAAGTCTCAAGTAAATTTTTGTTGTGTGTTCAGTAATGTATATATCTATATCTTATAGCACATGTTCAGTAATATTTATACAATTCTCAAGTAATGGCTATTATGAGATCATTAATAATAAAATAATATCTTCAGTAACAATCAGAATGGGTTCAGTAATATGGACATTGTAATCGGTAAATATTGTATGGACACTAGTAATTACATAATCAGTAATTGATGTATGAATATTAGTAACTATAACTTCAGTAATAATTACAATGAGTTCAGTAATATGGACATTTGTAATTAGTAATTGATATATGAACATTATTAAGTATAAGTTCAGTAACTGGTCATTTTTGTAACTAAAATTTCAGTAACTAATCACATTGAGTTAGTAATATGGACATGAATATTCAGTAATTGTTCATATTAACATAATTATTTTATCTATTCAATTGTCTAGTACATATACAGAAATACTAAATAACTATAACTTCAGTAACATTCATAATGTGTTCCGTAATATGCATATTTGTAATCGTTAATTATTGTATGAACATTAGTAACTGACGTAATCAATAATTATAATCAATAATTTATCTTTTCTAATCTATACGTGGAATGATCATTCCATAAATAGACTGTATGCCGGCAATAATTTAAATGTGTATATTTTTTATCTTACAAAAACCGACCTCTTATTTTTAAGGAAATGATTTAACTCGAATTCTTATTATGTTAATAATGCAAAGTACATTGTTATTACCAAAACCGTCCCCTTCCAAATATAACCAACACATACACGTGGCGAGCCCACGTTTGATGCTCACCACAACCCAAATGGGCACATGACTCTCTGGATAAGCCCTATATATATAGTGTTATCATTGTTATTTCTATACAGAAATGGGCCCATTGGCCAAAGATCCAAATAATCAAGATCAAGATACCAAGTACGAGTTCTTTTCATAGGACACTCTTACACTTTGTGGGTTTTGGATGTTAAACTATATTTGGGATGTTACACTTACCCTCTGTTATGTGAGTGTCCCCATTAACTTGTGCTTCACAAAAGGGCTGAGGAGATTCACCTCTTTTGTGCAGGATGAGTTCCCCCTTTTGATCGGAATACTGAACAGGTGAGTGCTGACATGCACTATTTGTAAAATAAATGTATTTCTAAATAGATTAAAGGTGGATCTGGTCTTAAAACTTGGAATATAGCATCAAGGACTTGTGCCTTGCTTTTGTCTTCTTGCCATGTCTTCCAGACAGGCACATCATAGAAAACTGGACAGTTATGAAGGTCCTTGTGGTGCCATGAACTCGTGATCTTTGTTTACTTCATGCCCACCCATCATTTTATCTTTCTTATACAACAGCTTTAACAAAATTTGACATCGTAATACGCGAAGAGGCTTTTTTTTCAGAATAACTCTTGTAACCGCTTCTTAGATCAAGTATTTAAGAGATGGTCACATTGCATTATAGGAAGCCCGCACTTGGGAACGAGAAGCAAGGGAGACATGACTACGATAGGGTTCAAATTAAGCTCTATTTGGTCTGTGACTTTGGGTGATACGTATTGTAATGTCTCATGCTCAAGTCTTTATATCGATATCGAGGAAAATTGATCCTTATAATTTTATGTCATGGACTCGATTGACCCCGTTGACGACCAACGAAATGCTTAAGCTCATATTATCATGTATAAGCTTTCTACTCTTATAACTTACTTTCACACTTTTTAAGTTTCTTATGTTGGACTATGTTTGGGTTATCTGTTTACACAAATCATAGTATTTGGTAACTTGTGAAAATTGAGTTCTGTATTTGGAAATGCCACTCTAATAAAACATTAAAATATTTAATGAGTAAATGGAAATGAAAGTATCATCCCCTTGTTGATTTACAATATTGAGATTTGATGAAACTAATTTAAAGGAGACATTGGCAATTCCCTTTTTTAAAAAAAAGAAGCTAAAAATAACGTATGTTGTGGAGTTGTCAAAAGCGAATGAGAATCTGCTTCTTTTATGATTATTTCTTCTTTCTAAAAATACATATTTTTAAATACTACGTTTGAAACTCCTGCTTTCATCAACTATTTGCGGCTCTCTGTTTTTGCTCAATAGTTCAGTGACCTTGTCATTGAACAGGAGTGTTGGGTTGTTTCTCAAGGCATCTTCCACAACATCTTCTTCTCTTCAGCAGTGATTAGTAAGGTGTTTTTGGTCAAACTAGCGTGATGCTGATAAGCCAACGAGTCCGTTCGGAAATCCCTCAAAGAGTGAGGAAACAAAGCAGCCTTCAAGATTTTAGACCTTGGGAGTTAGTCGGGCGAACAAAAAAAGGGAACATCACCATCCATGAACAATTCCGCACTCAAATCAACAGTGATGTGAGTCCCAAGATCAAGCGTGACTCACTCACCTGATAGGACCCATGGACTGTAGGCGTCTCATCTCTAGAATATTACCCCGAGATCGCTTGTTCTAGAGCGCAGACATCAAAGTACTATTGATATTCATTATCCGTTCTGGGAAAGTCTTCAGACTATAATAAAGGATCCGCCCTCGTGCCTCAATTTATCTGTGGGGTCACCTGCGTGGTTCTGGAAATGTCACTCCGTTTTGTTATATACTTCATGCCACGTTTTATGTAATCAAATTACTGTTCGAGATGAATCAGAAACAGGGCATTGGACAGAGGTGGCTTCCCTCCAAGATCTATCATGCAGTGCCAGACCAACACGGGGAGGGGATGGATAAGGAACATGAGTGATTGGAACAGAATGGTCGATCATTTTAACCAGAAACTGATGGCATTTTAACCAGGAACTGATGGCAGGTCAGTATCTCACAAATGACTGGATAGAGCTCTTGCTAATACTTGGTTGCCTGCTCCATTTTTATGTCAAAAATGACATAAGCTTGGGTACACGTATTTCCCATTTATAAACCAAAAGGATTCATCTTCCGGGGCCAGGGAAAACAGGCTAAGACCTGAACAAAAAAGCTAGATGCAAAACCACTCCAGACTCTTTACAACTTCAATTGAATGGAAGAAAAAGACGTCAATTGAGACATCCATAATTGTGAGGGTCGGGCATCTGTCAGATTCAGAAGATCCTGTTAGTGCAGGGCACGTAGACATGCTATAAAATTCTCATAAAAAAATCAGCAATCACAACGAAAAACATGATATGAAACATAGATTTATAAGCATGTGATCTGTTGGTGTTCCTAACCGCACTATAACATAGCCACCATCTGTTTCAAATTCTTCACAAAGATTGAAACACAACCACAAGGTAACTGGACAAGAACCTGATTCCACATATTAATTCCTGCACTATGCTATACACAACGAACCTAACTTTTCCTACTGTAAAGTACACACAATTTTAGGTGTTCATGAGTATATACCCTTACCTGTTTTGAAGATTTCCCGGCATTTTGCATCCCCAACAATCTATACCTGACATAATATTAAGGTGAGTCGTTCCCTAATTTCTATCCCATTACCCTGTACATAAAGAATACAAGTCCAGAACAGAAACGAGAGCTAAGGCTTGGTGATGTCATGGATGCTCCCCCTCTTCTTCTCCTTCTTCCCCATGCTGTTGAGCCTGATGAAGTACTTCTGAGCATGGCTCGCCACCTGCGTCGGCGTCCTCGTCACCACTGCATTCCTCGATATGCTCCTCCAATCCCCCTTCCCGTACTTCTCCAGCCCCTCCAGGAATCTCCTGCATCCCCAGAAACAAAAATGGTCAACTTGAAGGAAGGAGAAACCCAGAGCTATCAAAGAAGGTGAAATTTCTGCGAAAGTCTCCAAACAAATTGATGGGTCCGCACTCAAAAATGAGCAATTTGTCCATAAGTAGATGCGAATCCTCGCAAACATCAACTTGCAGCTCATCATACAATTGGATAAAATGGGTAATTTTAGGTGCATCTGTAACAACAACTATGATTCTATCGAAGAAGCCCGATAAACCTCTCCAATTCCCGAAATCACCAGAAACAAATAAACAAAAAGACAACTTTCTCATAAAATTCCCGAATAAGAAACTGGGTACTTTCACTCATATACTTATATCTATTCTTTGATATCAAATTCAATTTTCTACACCTATATGCATCTGAAGTGAAAAAAAGAAAGAAAATTCTTAAGCCCTCTAACAATCACAAATTCTGAAACAAGCAAATCCACAAAAAAGAAGCAGAAAATTCCGATGGAAACCCTCAAATAGAAAACATGGTAACAATCAAAACACGAAATTTCCCCTCAGAGCACACCTGTGTTCCTCCTCCGTCCACGGGACGCCCTTCTTCCTCTCCTCCTTGGCCTTGGACCCGAAGGAGATCTGCCTCCGGGAGGGTACACCGTCCTCGTCGTCGTTTTCCTCCTCCTCGTAGTAATCGGGAGGAGGGACGCGGCCGGCCTCGATATCCTGGAGGTCCTGGAGGAGGGCGCGGTAGTGGTGGAGGACGTCGGAGGGGGCCTTGCCGGGGAGCTGCGCGGCGATGTGGATCCACCGGTCGGGGGAGCCCTCAGGGAAGCTGACGAGAGCGGTCTCGAAGACCTTGTCCTCTTGGCGGGTCCACGAGGAGAAGGCTGGCGGTTCCGGAGGAGGGTGGTGGTGATGGGAGGAGGAAGGGTGGGCGAATATGGCCCAGAACTCGGATTCGAACATTTTGTCGGTGGCGGTCAAAGTTGCTGTGGATGGTTGCGGGGGATTAAATAGAGTTGGCGGAAGCTCACCCCTCCCCTCTCCTCTCCTCTTTCCGTGGTGGACTCTGTCCTTTTCCGAGTATTGGATGAAAAGCAACAGCAACAGCAACAGCAACACAAAGGAAAGAAAGGACAACTTGTACACCTCCACCACTACCAGTCTGTCATTCTTCTGTCACCTTTTTAACATATCTACCGCCAGAGCGATTGCTTTGACCTTCACCGCCGTTGGGACGACACCTCTTTCTGATTTTCCCAAACAAACTTAGTTCCTTCCAAAACGGAGAAAATAACGATTATTTTTGTGTGGAAGTTCAAAACAGAAAGAGTCGGATCCTTGCTGCTCTGTTTCTAAAGCCGTTTTAACTGTCTCTTCGCATTTGTTTTAACGGGTTTATACTAGAGTTTAAGCATGAACATAAGCCAAATGCAAACGAAAGATTATGAATTTATAATGTTTATTTAAAGGGATATTTACATCTATAATCCTGATTTCTAAAGTAAGTTCGTAATTACAATCATAATCCCATGTAATCATGAATTACAAGAGAAATTCCAGATAGTCACTCCGTCTCACACCTATAACCCTCTGTTAGTTTTCCCGTTAACTCAACCATATCATTGGATTAATCTAACCCATGATCTATCCAACGGCTATTAAAAATTTCAAAAAATAAAATAAAAAAACTCCCCTTCCTTCTCCAGCACCGGACGCCCTCCCTCCCGCCCCTCCACCTCCTCCCTGACACCCCCCCTCGCTGACCGCCCTCGCCCACTCCCCTTCTTCATCCTCCAGCTCTTCCCCCTCCCCTTCTTCCTCCTCCATATCACCCCAACCCCATCGACCCTCCCCTTCTTCCTCCTCCATCTCGCATGTCGTCCTCCTCCTCCATCTGGACATGGACCACATCCTCAAGGGCGGCCTTGCCCCGCACATCAAGGGCAAGACCTCCGCCCAACACCGCGTCCGCCACCCTCACGTCGTTCTCCTTCAAGAGGTCATTGCCTCCAAGTCCAAGATCTATTAAGTCATGGAGCTTGTCCGCATCGGCGAGATCTTCAAGCGCGTCTCCAACGGCCGCCTCAAGGAGCCCTCTGCTCATCTCTTCTTCTAGCAACTCCTCTCTGCCATCTTCTTCTACCACTCCCGCGGCATCTACCTCTGCGACCTCGAGCCCGAGAACCTCCTCCTCGACCACCTCGGTCGCCTCAAGGTCTCCGACTTCGGCCTCTCCACCATCGTCATCTCCGACGACTCCCTCTTCCATACCTTCTGCGGCACCCCCCCCCCCTACGTCGCATCCGAGGTCCTCACCCACAAGGGCTACAATGCCACCAAGGCTGACATCTGGTCTTGTGGTGTCATCCTCTTCGTCCTCATGGTCGGCTACCTCCCCTTCCACGACCACACCCTCATGGCCATGTACCGTAAGATTTACAACGACAAGTTCTGCTGCCCCTACTGGTTCTCCCCAGAGTACACTCGCCTTATCACCCGCCACCTCGACACCACCGACACCTGCATCACCATCCCTGAGGTCATGGAGGATCGCTGGTTCCGCAAGGGCTTCCGCCAAACCAAATTCTACATCGAGGACGACCGCTTTTGCTTCCCCGAGGATGATAAAGCCTACGCCAACGACATCTTCTCCTCATCCAGATTGGAATCCGATTGCTCTGTCACCTCCGAACCCCCTCCTCAGACCCTCCCCACCCCGCGAGTTTGAATGTTTTCGATAATCTCCTTCTCGAGCGGGTTCGATCTATCCAGTCTCTTCGAAGATGGTGCGGAGAGGTCGAGATTCGTGTATGGGGAACCCGCCGCAAAGATCGCGACGGAGCTCGAGGAGATCACCAAAGTCGTGAGCTATTGCACCCCCCACCCCACCCTACCTCCTTGTCAACACCCTCCCCCGTGACCACCTCCCCCTCCCCTTCTTACTCCTCCAGCTCGCGCCACCTGTAGTGCAGCAGGCAGTGGCGGTAGCCCGCAAGGCGACTACCCCGACCTCCTCTGGGTCCTCCTCCATCACCCTCCTCCTCCCCGACAATGATAGGTTCCTATGGAAGATAAGGAAGGAGAAGAGAAGGAAGGAGAGCGACATCTTTTGTAATTACCTTGACCCTAAAGGATGAAAATGCTCTGTATTTGACGGAGTCTGTCAAAGTTAACGGAAAAACGGATGGGTGTTAACACAGGGTCATGCCATGTAAGAGTTAAGCATTATTCATGATTCCTGGTGTAATTCACGATTTACGCTGGAATATGATTGTAATTATAAAATTATTCGGAGTTATGAGTGTAAATATCTTTATATAAAGTAGGTTACATTTTGAGCCAACACTAGATCGCCTTCCATATATGAAGAAAAGAGAACCTAGGACAACAAATGTCTTCCAAAATACCCTAACCTTGGATTTAAGAAGCTTCTTCGATGGCCTCAGGTAAAAAACAACTCTTATAGATAAACTTAAAAAGCCTACTGATTTAGCCAAAATTTGCGGAGTCTAAAATGATGTCTCACACAAGGCGGAGACAACCGAGGTCGTTGCGATGACCCGCAATGAATCCTGGACTAAAATCAACAATTAACCCACACTATAGATATCAAGCAATGACTAGAAATGTGAAGTTAAAATTTATTTTCAACTCTACATAAAAGATGTATAGCAAGCAAGTATGCAGAGAGTTCGAACACAGGGAGCAAACAGGGTAGATGCACAAGTGTGTGCGTGTGTGTGAGTGAAAGTAAAGTGATGTCTACACTATGCAAGCAAATATTTTTGTGGGTTTTAAAAATTTTTTTAATTTTTAATTTTTTTATTTAATTTTTGATTTTGTATTTTGATTTTTAATTTTCTGATTTTTATACTTTTATATTTTATATTTTTTTTCTTTTTTAATATTGGAATATATAAACAAGGTAATAAAAGAGGTGCTACAATATTTATAAAAATATGCAAAAATAGCCAGAAATTCAGAAATAAAATCTTTTTGGTACTTTTATAATTTTCTACTATTTTTGTGATTTTTGGGTATTTTTCAAAATATTTTTGGTATTTTTAAAATATTGAAATAAAGGAAAACAGGGAATTAGTTATTGGCTGTGGGTAAAATGGGAATTAAAAATATCAAACAGCTACAAAATTTTCCTAAACTAATTTTCAAATAAAGATAATAAAATATAAAACTTACAGGAACTGAGTTTGCAAATTTTTTGGAATTTTCTATAATTTTTTAGATTTTTTTGAAGTTTGTGGGTATTTTCGAATTTTTAAGGTTTTTCTTTTGAGATTTTTAGTGATTTTTGGATTGACACTAAAATAGGTAAAATAGACAATAGGGAATTTTTTTGGAATTTTTTAAGGTATGTTTATATTTTTTGGTATTTTCTAAGCTAGACAGCAGGCAAAAAGCAAGTTTTTGATTTTTAATAAATATGAAAATGCAATAAAATCAAAAACTAAAAAGAGGGCATTAAAGAACAAGCACACAGGAGCTTAACTTGAATTTTGGAGAATTTTTCAAATTAAAATGATGCCCTAATTAAATAGATCAAGCAAGCAAAAATGTCACAGCCTGGCAAGGGTATAAGTGCAAATATCAAAACATCCAGCGGCATACATGCAATTTTCCACAAAATTGAACTGAATATTCGAATTTATGGACCAAATACAAATTCCCAAACCTGCAGGGGTGTCGGCGTAAAATGTCCACCAGGGCGTGTGACTTGCACGCGCCTGGTAGGGACTGAAACGCAATTTCAACAAAGCCCGAGGTCTTACATGCAATTATCCCAAAAGTTTAACATTTAAACTACAAGTTCTGGGATTAAAACTAAATAACCAAAAGGTCTGAGGGCCTCGATACAAAATGCACACACCTCACGTGAACAGGTCACGTGAGGTGACGTGGCAGAGGGCCTAATTGCAAATATGGAGAGTCTAAGGGTCTACTTGCAAATTTTACAAAAATTTTAAACTAATAATTGAAGTTTCAGTACTAAAATACAATTACAAAAGATCGAGGGGTATACTTGCAAAATCCCTCACAGAGGCGATCGAACGGCGGTGGGCCGTTCACTTGACACGTGGCGCCTCGAGAGCCTCCGATGACGCTTTGCAAATGGAGGGCCAGGATTAGATCGCCGGCAGGAGATCGACGGGTGGGCTCGCGCGATCCAACGGTGACTGTAAGCCCTGAAGTTCCTCGTAGATCGAACGGTGGCGGATAAAGGAGCAAGAACTGCGAAGAACGCCAGCGAGGGCGAGCTTCGCCGTGCTAGATCTCCGTCCTCCGGTGGCGGTTGGGCTTCAAAATGGACGTGGGAGATCCTGGAGGTCGGCTCTTCCTCCTGGGACCAACCAGGAGAAACCCTGTGAAAAAGTTTGAAAATTAGTTTAAAAATCGAAAATGATTTTATTATTTTTAGGTTATAAAATGAAAAATGTTTATTATTTTCTAAATTATTTTATGGTGATTTTTAATTATTTTTATGAAGTTTATTTTTATAAGTTACCCTTTTTTAGCCCTCATAGGTATAATGTCTATATATTTTATTCCTTTGTTTTTATTTTGTGTATTTTAATTTTATTTTTTTTATTTAGTATTTTACAAAATCATAGAATACTTTATATACACAAATATATTTTTGTTTTATTTTTCTGATATGTTTTGTATATTAAATAAAATCTAAGTAGGTAGTGTATAGGTCTGCATATAGGTATTGTATCTATGTATCTGATATACAAGTATTTTTATTTTTGAGTCTTCTTTGCATTTTTATTCTGATTTTAATGTACATAATTATTATAAGTAATATTTACAAGATTATAAAAATTTAATAATACAAAAATAATGAATAAAGAATATATTGAATATTTTAATCAGTACAAATATACAAAGAGGGTCCAAAACTCAACTTTCAAACCGTAGCTCCGCTAAATGCGAAACCACTGCCATTAAATAGCTTATTTTATTCTATATATAATTAAAGGTGAGTTTGCTGCATTTGGAGTTTTCGGTTGTGAGATACGGGTCTGGGAAGTTAGGATTTTGGATTTTTATTCAGACCATAACTTTTTATCTGTGTATTATTTTTCAGTGAAATCAATTTTATATTTTTCTTTATTAAATTATCTACAACTTTCATGTACAAAGTTTCTTTATTTGATGTATAAAAAGTGGAACCAAAAATAGGTCTCAAAAAGAATAAAGAATGAATAGAATAGTATAGGTATTTGACCCTTATCTCCCCCTACTTTATTCCTGGTCGACCTATTCATCAAGATGTCTAGGTCTCGAGGTTTTGTGTCATAAAATATTTACAATATTTTATTCTTTTTCTTTTCTTTTATTTATTCTATAATTTTGGCTTTAATTATAGTATTTTGCACACTAATTGGATGCACATGCATGCATGCTAAGATGATGTATTTAATGCTATTTACAGGTATTTGCTAGGGTTTTTGGTGACAAAATGATAGAATAAAGATGATGAAATGTGGATTCATCACCTACCCAAGTAAGTATGTAAGGATGCTTACAAGGGACTCCATCATCATTAACAAAAAAACATCGTATATTTCTTGTGTGTGATTTTCATAGGATTAATTGATTAATTTGGTCCATTTGAATGCAAGGCATGATCTCAATAGTTTTGTGTATATACATGTATGTATAAATAATAAAGAAATATTATTTATATTTGTGTTTTTAACTGGACAAAATATGGGTGACTAGAGTGAAAAATTAATGCTCCGAGTGTTTTGAAAATGCTTCATGGTCTAGATGCCCTCTCAAAGAGGCCGTTCAAGTTTCATAGTTATGGATGAACATTTTGTTTTCCACGTATCTTAGTAAAAGCATGACTTTAAAGAAAAATGAGATAAATCTTTTGATTTTTTTGCACAATTTTTGTTTGGTTAATAGGTGAGTGAGAAATAGTAAATAGCATATTTTTTATTTAGTTCTCGAATCCTGCAAATTTATTTAGCGCAACTACAATATAAGTACTTTTTTTTAGAAATTACAAATTAAGACTTGTATCATTTTTTGAAAAATCATTTCCCTTATTGCTTCTCAACTTAGATTTATTTCCCTTGCACTCTTCATCTCTTTTATTATATAAACATAGGTTGCTTCTTGAGCTTATACCGTGACATTTATCAAGTAAAACCAACCCTCAAAACATGGGGTTTGGACATAATTCAATACAATAACATCGAGATAATAAGATTATGTTCAAATTCACCAAGCAACACTCACCACCTCTAATGACTCACTTTCACATCTCGAGTATTTCATTCCTGTAAATTTTTCAGGATGTTAAAATCTCCCCTAATAATGATATACAATATTTGATCTACTATTTTGTCAATAATAGTCTTTTTTTGGTAGCTTATCCTCCCAACTATTTGTTGAGCAACTCCACTTTCCAAGTAGTTCTTTTCTCCACCAAAAAAATTGATGTTGAAACCATTTTGGAACATCTTCCTTGTGGTTTGGAACTGTTCTCAAAGAAAATTGAAATTTACATGTTATTGGTTAGGTGTATCTAATAATGACTATTTAGAATGCCTCCCAAGTTATCACCTAGTATCCCAAAGTAACTTACTCTTGAGTTTTTTAATATAAGATCAATTTTGAGGTGTCAAAATATTCTATATTCACAGTTGTGCCATTCTCATTGCAACGTGATCTATTGTTTATTCTTAATTTTAGTAGTAATTTCATGCTCTTGGAAAAAAATTCATCAAATTGTTTCATGAGAAACTCCATTTCTTGCATGTGTGTATGTATGTGTGCATGCATGTCTGCATATATGTGTTTAGCATATGTATATATGTATGTATTTATGTGTTTTTGTTTATATGTAGATATGTATGCATTTATTTGTGTATGTACATGTGTGTGTGTGTGTGTGCATATATAGATTGAGGAAATACTTGTATACATGTGTGTGTGCGTGTGCGTACGCGTTTATGTGACCGATCATTTTCAGGTTTAATTCGTTTATTTAACGAACCTAAACATATGTTTAGATTCAGTTCATTATTTTCAAACTGAACCTGAATTGGACTTGAATCAAATCGAATTGGATTTAAATGATATCAAACTTGAGATTTTTTTGACGAGATGGGGTGAAAAGAAATGACATATAGAGGAATACATGTGAACTAATTAGAATAATATCCATTCAATTTGTTCTTTTATATCTCACTCTTCTTCTTTTAAAAATAATAGATTAATAAAGATCATTTTCTTTGAAAAATATAATTTTAATATAATTGTATATCCTAAGTGTTTGTAGCTATTGAATATATATGTATGTATCAAATAGCTAATGAAAGAGCCATAAAGAATCTACTATTTTTTAGGTCCATCTATTTAAGCAAGCCTAAACATTAAGTTCGGTTTGTTCATTGTTGAATAGCATCTAAATCAAACTTTTAGTCAATTAAATCTGAGCTAATTTCAAACTTAAGAACTATCTGCTAGTCCTATATATGTGTGTGTGTATATATATATATATATGTTTAGATAATATGTGAGTTATCACAAGAAAAATTAGTCAAAAGTCTCTAAATGAATCAATAAATAAGCATCCAAAAATCGAAGTTACAAGTTATTATGTAGTAATTTCCACCTCCATTAATCCACTCAAATTCTATCAGTTTTTTATGGGATTATTTTGAAGAGTTAAAACTTCCATTTATATTCACAATATGAAATGGTCCATCATGTACTCGCATGGTTTCATACACCTACACAACATGTTCCCATAAGTATGTAAGATTTGTCTTATCTTTGGATAATTATGTCCAGTATTAGAGGAAAATCAGTTTTGACATTGATCTATTATGAATTGTCATCAAGAAAGTTGAAACTGAGTACTCATCAGTTTTGGCATAAACTACAGTAGTACTCGTCAATAAGTTCTTGATGTACTATTTGGACGTACAACCCCGAGGACGCTTAAGATAATTTTCAATTGTTCAGTTGAAAACTACAATCTTTGATCACCAAAATACTCAATTCTAATAAATCAAGAAGCAATTGTTATTTCTATTAGACCACTCTCCAAGTATACCTATCCTCCAAGATGTGCAATATCTCCCACTTGTATTCAAAACCATTGGCATCATGGCATGACTTATCCCTTCTTCCATACATTAGTGTCACATAGTTAATTCATGTGCAATCATCTTCTTCTCACTTAATAATTATGGATTTTACCTCTTATGCACCCCTTTTCCATTATCAAAGAGAATTCTCTTAGATACCATTTGCATTTGCAACAGCTTATTCTTAGACCTATAACTTTATTGAAATAAAAATATCTCTAACAACTTGTTGAGTGAGGTCTAAAAGAATATGTTGATAACCGATCAAAATGTTGACTAGTAACTTTTGCCTCTTTTAGTACACTTTTATAATTTGAGAGTTATGTCTCTTAACATATTGCTAAAAAGAATCTTAACAGATTTTGAGATGTTATCATATCATATTCATTCCAATTGGCTTATTCTCTCATTGTCCTTCGTTTGAAAACACACAAGATTTGCTTCCCTTATATCTACTCCTTATGATGTTGAACTATGTACATGTATAGATGTATGTGATAAATAGTCTAAATGGGATGAATAGACTAGGTGATACACCTTTTTTTGATTAAGATCCCATCAGTGATGTATCCATGTATATATTGACAATGCATTAAATATGATGTATAATATGAGTTTTCATGTTTGACTTGTAGGAAAGTGCATTGGGTCATTTGAGAAAATTTCATTATAATAATTCTTACTAGGAAAAGAGCTTCATGTTTGTTCTTGCGAATTTAATTGTCTCAGCTTAATAATAACTTCATCCAAGATTTGAAATGAAAGTGGCATATATAACTCAAAAGAATCGAGATGCTTATTGAAATGCTGCTTATTGGTGGGACTTAGTATCTTTAACATGGATTAGGACTAATGCTTCTTCTAATAGTAGCATAATGTATAAAGCATTTACGAAAGAGTTATAGTAATGACACTAGAAAAACCTATACAAAAACTTGCCCAAATCCAATGTGGATCTCATGTGTCATCTACACTTTCACCTACCATGGCATGCAACATTGCAAACTTAGATACTCAGATTGTTATCAAGGAAAACTAGCCCAAATAAGTTATTGGGCTCGAGCCCAAATGGTCCGTTAACAATCTCCAAAAATGCTTAAACCAAAGTTATCGAGTAGTCATCCCCTATTCTTGTAACTCGATCTCAAACTTTTGTAAGTTTTAGATGTAGGACAATGTTTGATGTTGTTATAACCTTCCTGACTTATATTCGCAATGCCTTCGTTGCAACATGGTACATCATTTATTCATAGTAATAATGATGGTCGCACGCTCTGCTCTAATTATTGGACATGTGATCTCATGACGAGCTGTTATGCAATAAATATTATTGCAAATCATATAATTCTATTATATGAGGAATGAAAATATAATTAACTACTGCATTAATAGGATCCGTCTGGACAAAATTGGAATGTGCATCATGGCCATCTTGATATCATACAACTATTGATATAAAGAGTTGGATCATAGAGGTTGACGTAGGGTTGTAGATCTAAAGAGTTAGATCGAGGCAAAACCATCATCATCAAGTGATATTCAAGAAAGATCTCTAGTGTTAGAAGAGATTGCAATCGTCTTTAAAGACTTCCTTTTAGTGATGATATTAAGCATGAACATAAGCCAAATGCACACAAAAGATTGTGAATTTATAATGTTTATTTAAAATAGGTTGCATTCTGAGCCAACAATAGGTGTCTTACAGATATGAGAAAAAAGGAGAATATATTACTAAGGACATCTTCCAAAATACCCTAACCTTGGATTTAAGAAGCTTCTTTCATGACCTCAAATAAAAACCAACTCTTATAGATAAACTGAAAATATCTTCTAGTGAATAGCCATCCATCTACCTTTATTATTCATTTTTCGTATTTAAATCCCTATCGAAACACCTGAAAATATCAACAACTTGTACAAATTAACATGCATCAACCATCTATACTTAATGTATAAACATATGTATTTAAATACAAAATAAAAGAATAAAAATAAAATAAAATAAATGAAGTATCAAAAGATAATAAATGATCCTAAACCCCGAGACTGAGTCAATATTGACTAGGTCAACAAGGAATATATTAGGTGGGATAAGGACCAAATACCATATATAAAGTCCTAATTCTAAACCTCAAAAAAAGACATTTTTGTTCTATTTTATTCACACAACACACCCAAATAATAAATTCACTAACAGTAAAATTACACGTACAAATATATGTATATATATAATTGTAAAAATAATTACCACTAAAAAGAATGCATGGTGCAACTAGGACACATAAATGAAAAAGCCGTAAACCAAACTTCACATATCAATATCTTCTCCATATGAACTCAAATTGAACCAAACTCACATACACTATATTCCAAATTAAATTGTCTATTTAATGAAGACATTTTTATTAAAATAGAGTTAAGATGCAAAAATTGAATTTTGAGGTACCATTGTAACGTGTATCTGTGAATAATATTCATATATGTTATTCTTTGTATTTTTACTCTCCTTATATTTTTAAATAATTGTATATATTATTTTAAATATATTACAAATATAAACACAAAATAAAACTAATAAAATATACTTTAAAGAAATGATACCTTAAAAATATAGGTATATTAAACCTACAATATATATACATGTATTTATTTATTTATGTAAATAATATTATTAAAATAGAACAAAAATGTGTATGTATGTATTAGTTACATTATAAATAAATAAAATATGTAAATATGATAATACGTATTAAAAATACAAAATAAAAATAAAATACATAGAATATAGGTATCTATACTTGTAAATATACATGCAAAAATTAACACCTAATAAATTATGTTGTAAATACATGCCCTTCTTCTCTCATTTTCTACTCTTCCTCTATGCCTCCTTACACCTTGAGAAACTCACCTTCTTGTGCCTCGCTCAACCCTCTTCCACTTACCAATTCTCCCCCACACGCCATCCTCGTCAAAAGACCACCTCGTATCTATGTATGTATCTCTCCATCTCCACCATTTCTGCCTTTTGATCCCTCATCTTGCACTGTAACCCCAAAGGAACCATTCTGAGGTCGAGCCCTTGGTGACAGGCTGAGCTCCCCAGACCTATCGGCGAGGATAAAGTGGAGTAGAGGCTGATCCAACCATTCATCAAAGCTCCTCCGACAAAGCTTCCCTAGACTCCATGTGCCCATGTTGAGGCATAGTTTTAGATAAATTAGTTTTAATTTTTCATTGCTATCCTAGATCAGTGTTATCTTAGCTTAATTTCTTGTTAAATTAGATTTAATTAGTCAACTCATAGTTCGTCGAAGCTAGTGCTCCAGCCACTATTTCCCCATGTGTTGACCCATGTTCTGACCACCCACCCACCTCATTTCATTCCTCGAGGCCTCTCCATCACTTTCCATCACCCAAACCCGTTCAATTTTGCACAAATCAAAAAATTCAATCCCCATCACCACTACCTTCATCAGAGATCATCATCCACCTCATTTCTAGCTTAATCGGCTTCAGCTTTGGGTCGAGGAGAGAGCCCTGGAGCCCTTGAGTCTTTTGGTCCAGGAGACATCTCTCAAGGAGCTACCTGGAGTTGGATTGGGTCAAAGAACAACACCTCTAGGTGCTTTGAGCAAAGTGATCTCTATGCCTCGATCAATGAGGCCTAGATCTTTTGGAGAAGCCCCTATAGGTGCGAGAGGACATTATGATATTGTTGGGCCAGTCAGCCTGGCCATAGGAGCTTGGAGTTTGGAGCGGTACATAATTAAAGGTCGAGGAAGAACACGTTCTTCCATGTTCTTGGATACCCCCTCGCCACCATCCAGTAGAGCCTCGGCCCAGATCTAATCCAAGACGTTTAAGCCAAATGAAGCTGTACACAACCTCCGCCATGTTGGACATGCAAGCCAACGGAGAGCCATTATGCAATAGATATTATTGTAAATATCATTCCCTAGTCTGAAATGAAAAATAATTAAGTTTCATAATGGGTCCTTTAGTACAATTAGGGTTATGGACCATAGTCATCTTGATGGTCATAAATTTTGATTCAATTGTTGAATCATAGAGGTTGGTGCTTGAATGAATATCTAAAGAGTTAGATTAGGGACTCATCAAGCACCATCAAATGATTACTAAGAGATGATATCCAGCCTAAGTAGGAGATGGCAATCCTTTCTCTCATGGGTTGATATTTAACCGACCTCTTGATGCAGGTTCTCTAGATAGGAATAGAGATTCAGAGGTGTTAGATAAGTTAGGCCAAAGGATTGACTTAACAAGATCAAGATAACCAAAGACCTATGTCGTATGTTATCATGATATAGACACGCATCCTCTGACCGGAGACAAATGTATTACTATATGTCTGAGTATGTATATTTGGCAGACCAATAGGTTGATGGCCTAATCAAGGTCTATACACCAGCATGTTGGTGCGCATACAAGGGCATATGAGTAATAGGATCTTTCAAAGGGATCATACAGTTTTATTTACTGAACCGGAAGACATGAGCTCACTCATGAGATATTGGGAATTGAATTCCATGCACGGTCGTCTTGCTTTGGAAGCTTAACTGAATTTGTAGGTTTGATATATACTTTTGGAAAGTATTATGATCAACACCTAGGTATGATATATGCTTTTGGAAAGTATGATCGATAGTAACTCCCAATGATTGAATGAGAAACTTAATGATGAAACCCTAAAGAAGACAATCTAAATAGATCTAAAACTTCGGGTTTATTTTAGATTTTCTAGTATGCATGATGTGCAGGTATTAGGAATACTTGAGGGTGATGTGATCATAAATGATTATATAAGCATGACGCTTCTATTCCTAGGGAGTGATGAGACGGGTTTTGAATTTAGTGACTCCTCTCAATAGAGAAGTAATCTAATCTTGGTCCAAATATTGAACAGTGATATGAACGTGATTCAAATACAATGAAAGTTTAGATTTATGGTTTTGATTAATCAAACATCTATGGGAGGTCCGCAAGATCTGGATTCGAGATTTGATCTCAATATCCAAGTCACTATATGTGAAATGTAAAATCGCCATGTCCTTATCTCCAAGTATCTACGGAGAAAGCACATTATCCTTGAAATAGTTCAAGGATAATTTCATTGTTGATAATGTATACGAGCGTTGAGAAATGAATAATTAAATATGATTTAATTATCATGAATAATATGAATTTGATTCATATTATAAGGAGAGTTATCTAAGATAACTAAATGTGATTTAATTATCAAAGATGTGAATAATGTGAATGTGATTCATATTATTTGGGCATAAGAGAATAGAGATCCAAGACAATTAAATGTGATTTAATTATCACGGATATGAATAATATGGATAGCACTGACCATATTAATCATATATATTATAAATATTATTTATAACATATAAGAGAGAGCTATTTGTAAATAACATTTGCAATTTAAATGTTGATGTGAATTAGATTCACATTGGACAAGTAATTGAAAATATAAATTACATTTTATTTTGGATTGTGAATGTGATTTACAAATTCCCAATGGCATGATTGTAATGTTCACAAAATAAATTAGATTTATTTTTTTTAAATAATCTGCAACAAAAGCTGTTGAAAATATAGAGAAAATCATGGAGCAAGTAGCCTCCATGGAATGAGGAAAGAGGAGCCACCTTTCATATGGGAAGGGGGGTGACCACCCTAATCCTATTAGGAGTGGTAGACGTCCACCCTCCTTATGGAAGGAGGCTTGCCTCCTTCATATTTCTCTATGGATGATTGATTTAATTATGTTAATTTATATTGATGATTTATTCAATATATATTTGATTTAATCAAATTAATTATTGTGTTTTATAATAAAATCATGGTCATTGAAAGAAATACAAATAAATCTTAACCATTGGATTTTTGTTGTCCACGGATTGAGATCCATGGACTCCCAAAATATTATAAATAGAAGGGAACCCTTTGCTGTTCAAGTTACAACAACAAGAGACAACAACTAATTGCTCTCTCTTTCTACATGCCAAGTCTTTCTTTGTCTCTCTCATTGTGGCTGTCCACTATGGAGCCCTAGATAGATTTACTGTTGTCACTGCATCGTCGTTATGTTGCCGGATCATTTGCTCATGGATCTCCTTCTCCTTCGGTGCGCCTCGCTCGTGAAGAAGATGTCGGATCTCGTGTAATGAGATCAGGAGATTCGTTGCTTGGATCATCAACATGGATTGCGAGGAGAACGCATTTCATCAACGTGCTCGCAAGCGTCTTCTCCGTCGAATCACACTTGAGAAAATAGGTCTCTTCATTTAGAGACTCGATCGCAACCATGCTTCAAGAGGTAAACGTAATACTTGTTTGTGGTTTAAATGAAATGATCCAAGAAGTGTTCTTGGATCATGTGGCTTCATTGTTTGAAATTTTTTAAATTCCACTACCTCGAGCGACTAGTGCGACTAGTCACTCCCGATCGCATACGTTGCGATCCTCACGCTTCTATGATGCGCTTAAGGATTTTCCCTTATCCTTCATGCCATTGGATCTTAAGTGGCGTTGATGTGGAGCAACCGCAACCGTCCAACAACGCCTCATGTGCCCTTCATCTGGTCCTTTGGGGTATATTGCACTTTAGCCCTCCTTCCTTTTGTATTTTATATTTAGTTTTATAAATATTAAATTAAGTGTAAAAACTTTAGGTTATTTTGTAAATAGGACCATGACCTTCTGTAATATTAGAAAAAGTCCCCCACCTACCTGTAGCTATACGTGAGGCTCTATAAATATTGCATCTATAACCTTGTAGTTCCTGGACATGTTATGTAATGAATATAAAGTTTTTTATAAATTGCAATTAGGTCCATAAACATGTGGCATTTTATTTTCTTTTATTTTATGCATACTAGTTATTTTTAGTACTCTGAAAATCATTGGAAAATTAGTATAAGTACCTGACATTGTGCTTGTCCACGCTTAATTTTTATTTTAGCACTGGACTTATTTCCCTATTTATTAAAAATATAAAAAATGCATTTATTTCTTGTTTAAATATAAAAACCCTTAAAAGTATAGAATCATTTTCCAAATTCCAAAAAATATACTATATATTGTATTGTATATCCAAAAATCACTAAAAATATAAAACTTAAAATAATAAACTTTAAAAACCTCAAAAAATTAATAGAAATTAAAGGAAAATACCCAATATATATTTTTATATTTTTGAAATTTCTTTAGTATATATACTATATATTAAAAATTGTTAAGGTTGATTTTCAACTTATTTATATTTATTAAACCTAAAACAAACTTGGATATTAAATCTATATATTTATTAGCTATAAAAATCCATAAAAATGACCAAAAATGCAGAAAACATAAAAATTACAAAAATATTTTATTTCCTATGATTTGATTATAGTTTACCTTTAATAAATATATAAAAAGCTATATTATCTATTATATACATATTATTTATATAATATCTAAAACTATATATCTTATTTTAAAATAAAAAAGAAATAAAAATTTTGCATAATTAAAATGAAAATATTAAATTAAAAATAAAAATATATAACAAATAAAAAATATAAAAATCAAATATAATTAAAGAACCACATAAAAATAAGAAAAAAGCAAGAAAAATATAAAAATAATTATTATTAACTAGAGATAATTATTAATAATTAACCTGCATCCTTTCTCTTCCCGTATTCGACCTCTACACTACTTACACATATACACATCTATTGTATAATTGTAACAAAATTTAACTCACACTTCACTTAATTGGTCGCTTATCTATACGTGGGTTAATTGTTTCCTGGTCCAATTATTGGTCAATGCGATGACTAGGGTTCCAGCCTTGTTAGTTACTATATGCGGATCTTTGTTCATCATTGATAACCAAGGATTTCTAGGGTCGTACGGTTTCACAAGGTGAAACCGCAGTTGGTGCATTGGCCGCTCAATAAACCCTAATTAATCGATAGTTAATCTACAAATAAATCAAAAAATGAATAGCAAAAGAGTGGAGTTAAATTTATTATTCTCTACAATACAAAATGTATAGCAAGCAAGCATGTAGAGGTCGAACCACAGAGAGCAAAATACGTAGCCTACGATTAATACTAATCAATGTGTAGTATGTATAAACATGTCTTTTATCCATTTTTATTGTTTCGTGGGTTTTTGATTTTATATATTTATATTTTTTTGAATTCTAATTTTTATATATTATATATTATATATTTTTATTATTTTTTGATTTTTTATATTTTCTTTTTTCCTTTTCACATATAATAGGCTATATAAGTCTATAGTTATCATAAAGAGTAATATAATTATAAATAATAGTAAAAATAAATAAAATATAACAAATAAATTATTTTAGGGTTTTATATATTTTTCTAATGTTTTTGTGATTTTCAGAAGTTCTGCTAATTTTTATGCATTTTTAAAGAAAAAAATATCCCAAATCAGGGATTAAATAATATATCTAAATTGAAATGAAGATTAAAAATAGCAAAATAAGTCCAAAATTCTTCAAATAAATTTTAACGTATAGATAATAATATAAATACAATTTAGAAATAAAAAAATATATTTTCGGATTTTTGATAATTTTTTACATTTTTATAAAGGATTTTGGAGCTTTTTAATTTTAGTCTTTTTTTATATTTTTAGGAATTTTTGGTCTAGAGTTAATAAATACTAAAATAGACATCATATATATTTTTGGGAATTTTTCAAAACATATTTTTGGTATTTTCTAATTCAAATAGGGATAAAAATATGCTCATTTGAATTTTAGTAAATAGATAAATACCAAAATAAATATGGGACTTGAAAATACATGTTAGTAGTCATCTAACCTATTTTTTACAATATTTGAAGCATGGGTATTATTTTTAATAAATGAAATCCAAGCACCAAAAATACATGAACTCGTAAGGGCACTTTTGCAATTAAAATAAACATCAAGAGTATGCGTGCAATTTTTCTAGAAATATACAACTTATATTAAATTTTATTAGACTAAAAACAAATACAAAAACCTACAAGGATACATTTGCAATTTCACCATTCTTTAAGGAGGAGGAAAATAACATTTATATTTTTATCATCTCTTCTATCTTCTTATTGCGATATTATGATGGTGTTTCTCTATGATAAGTAGATCGCCATGTTTAAGAGTTATTTTCTTCATTGCTTATAAGGGAGCCAAGTCACAACATCACATCATCGGCTTATATTGTAACAAGGAGAGTTAGGATATTGTTGGTTGTATGATACGTGAAAAAGGAAAGGAGAGACAAAGAAATGGCATAATAATGATTGCAAATAGAACTCAAACTAAGATAGTTCTACCAAAGTTTGTGAAAGAGAATGGCCAACATGCTCAAGAGAGGTAATGAGTAGTTCAATACATATTTGGAATGTAGTAACGGTACGATTAAAATGACTACTGAAGAGGTTCACCAAGTTATATGAGTTAGATGAATGTATTTTGACACGTTTAATGTGAAAATGCAAGGTCTAAGAGGTAATATAACACGTGCTTATAGTAAAAAAGAATTTGATTTCATGGAACTACTAAGTCACAAAGAAATCTAGTTGATATTAAGTTACCATATTGAGAACATGAGCTAGCATGTTGATTCAAGGAATGAGGATGGTTGATATGGTGTATAAGCTCATATATATATATATATATATATATATATATATATATATATATATATATATATATATATATGCCCCCTCGGGGGAGCTAACTTAGCTCCCCCACCCCATTTTTCGCGTATTTTTTTATTTTTTTTTGAAAATAAAAATTATGTAAATTCATTATTATATCCCTATATTATGTCATTAAAATTTCATGCAAAATAGAGATTCCTACGACCTCCATCTAGATGGGATCGATTTAAAAAATCCTGAGACTGTTTAAAAAATGACTGTCTGGATGGATGACGTAGGAGTCTCTGTTTCACACGAGATTTTTATGACATAATATAGGGATATAGTGATTAATATTCACTTAAAAAAATAAAAAAAATTGAAGAAAATAGGGCAGGGGGAGCTAAGTTAGCTCCCCCTAGGGGGCAGCCCCATTTTCCTCTCTCTCTCTCTCTCTCTCTATATATATATATATATATATATATATATGTAAAATGTGTATGCCCCCTAGGGGGAGCTAACTTAGCTCCCCCCTGCTCCATTTTTCACGTGTTTTTTATTTATTTTTTTGAAAATACAAATTATGTAAATTCATTATTATATCACTATATTATGTCATTCAAATTTCATGCAAAACAGAGACTCATACGACCTCCATCCAGACAGGGTCGATTTAAAAATCCTGAGATCGTTAAAAAATGACTATCTGGACGGAGGCCGTAGGAGTCTCTGTTTCACACGGAATTTTTATGACATAATATAAGGATATAGTGATGAATATTCACGGAAAAAAATTCAAAAAAAATAAAAGTTTTGAAGAAAATAGGGCGGGGAGAGCTAAGTTAGCTCCCCCTAGGGGGCAGCCCCATTTTCCTTTCTCTCTCTCTCTCTCTCTCTCTCTCTATATATATATATATATATATATATAAAGTTAAATGGAGTTGCCCCTGGGGGAGCTAACTTGGCTCCCCGTCACATTTTACCCGATTTTTTATTTATTTTTTTGAAAATTTCTTCCGTGGAATTTCATCACTATATCCCTATATTATGTCATTAAAATTTCGAGAGAAACAGAGACTCCTACGGCCTCCATCTAGACAGCCATTTTTTAATGGTAATAGAGTTGCTAAAATCGACCCCATCTCAATGGAGGCCGTAGGAGTCTCTGTTTCGCACGAAATTTTAATGACATAATATAGGGATATATTGATGAAAATCCATGAAAGAAATTTTCAAAAAAAAATAAAAAATAGGTGAAATAATACGGGGGAGACAAGTTAGCTCCCCCATGGGGGCAGCCCCATTTTACCCATATAAATATAAATATATATAAGAAGTATGCTCCCTAAGGGCTCGTTCGGTTCGGGAATAAGCAGGAATAAGAATGGGGAATAAGGATAATAAGGATCTATTCTTTGTTCGGCTGGAGGATAGGAATAAGAAGAATAAGGTGAAATAAAGGTAGGTAAGGTGGGATAAAGATAGGAATAAGAGTGAAATAATATGGAATAATGGGGAATAGTCGTACCATTGGGAACCGTGTCGGGAGGAGAATTGGCCCCTTATTCCAGGGCTTATTCTCCTATCAATAAGGGCCTAAGTGTAGCTAACTTACATGCTCCAACCCATTTCCCCCTGTGTTTTTTATTTTTCTGAAGTGAAACCTATTGGAATTTAGATCACAATATGTCACCATGGCGTCATCAAAAATTCGACTTAATTCGATACTTCTATCCCCTCCATCAAGACTGTCAAATTTTAATGATCTCGAAATTGTTGAAATTGACCCCCTTCAGATGGAGGGCATAGGAGTCTCTGTTTCTGACAAAATTAGAATGACATGTTAGGAGATATAGTGATGAATATACATATTTTCATTTCCCAAAAAAAGGTGGAAATGGGGACGGGAATAGCCAATTGGCTACACCCAAGGTGTAACCTCATTTAACCCTATATATAGGGGCCCTTCCAATGAAGTCGGCTTTTCCTGGATGTATCGAAAGCCAATCATCTCATCTGTTAGATCTCAATCTAACAGTTCTTTATCCAAAAGGGTATTTTAGTCCATGTGTTTTCTTTTTGAATTTGAATTTCATTTTTAATTTCATTTAATCATTTTATTTTACCATTTTTAGTTGCATGAATAGGCATTTTTTGTAGTTATTTATGCGATATGATTTTGCCATAGTAGTAGAATTTTCACGCTATGCAGAATAGTGGAACTCTTTGTAGAATACCCATTATCACTGTAAGATTGTAACATGCTTTGTAAAATAAAATCAAAGTTAGTAATACGTTTATTCTTGTAATTGTAATATAGGTAATATCTCTGTAAAACCTTGTACTTGTTTGAAAAAATAGATAGTTAATTATTAAGCAGAAAGAGAAAAATGCATTTGTAAAAAATATATTGTGTTCTATAATCAAAATATATTGTTAGAAATACAAAGAAACAATAAATGTAAAAAGACAATGTGAAATTGCAAGAAACGACATGATATTTGTTAAAAAAACAACATGGGATTGTAAAAACAATATGAGATTGTAAAAAATGTTATGAGATTGTTAGAAATTGATAAAAGAAATGATAAATATAAAAAAATAATCTGATATTGCATTGTTAGAAATTTATAAAAGAAGTAACAAATGTAAAAATCTAAGATTGTAAAAATGAATTGCGATTTGCAAAAAATATCCAATATTGTAGAAAAATGAAGATTGTAAAAAATGATCACAGATTGCAAAAGAAATTGATCGCATCCTCCTTCGCCTTCATTCCTCCTCCACATGCACCCCCCCTCTGCCCTTCTCCTCCATGGCCCACTTCCTCTACCTGCAACCTCCTCCACCAACATCGCTCCTCCACCCGCACCCTCTTTCACCGTTCTCCTCCACGAATCACGTCCTCCATGTGCAGTTATTGCCTCCACACGATGTCACCTCCATTGCCTGCGAGAGAAAAACCTTTCAATAACTCATCTTCTTTCCCCCTGATCTGAAGGTCAAAGGAAGATCACACTATCATGGGAAGCAATCTTTATCCATCCACAGAGCAGGGCACGCCATCGCTAACCACCATGTAACGTTCTCCCTCTGTTGTCGTCAAAGGCCATCACCGACGTGCATCCACCTCCTCCACGTGCACCGCCATCATCAAGAGAGAGAGAGAGGAAAATGTTGGGGAAATTATTTTAGAGATATTTATTGCATTATAAATATAGAATATGTCAAAATGACTATAATAGGTTTTCAACATTAAAAAAATATAGATAACGGATCATTAATGGTAGCCATCGGAATGGCTACGAATGGATAAAATGGTTGACTTTCCATGCATCCAGGAAAGGATCATCTTATTTGAAGTTTTCCTTATATATATATATATATATATGGATTTCTTTCAAATAGGACTTGGTCCTTCCATCCCTAAGGAAGGTTAGCCCCTTTTTTTGTAGAAAACATGACGACTTTAGTAGAATACGTATACAGATTGTATTTCAATGTGCAGTTTTAATGTTTGTATTATAATATGCAGTTTTGTATGCGGTTTTATATTTAAAATCTGCAGTTATAATACAAACTGTATACGCATTCTACTAAAGTGCTTGTGTTTTCTACAAAAAGATGATGGCCTTCCTTAAGTCAGGAAGGATGCATCCTATTTGAAAGGCCCCCATATATATATATGATATCTTTCCAATGGGACATGATCCTTCTATACCTAAGGAAGGTCAGCAATCACATGCACCCGCAACTAATCTGATGGATGTTATTAAAGGCATGTTAAAATTATTATTCAATTAATCAAAAACCTATTTTGATCATTATTCATTATCTAGATATAGTATGTAACCACCTATATCTCCTCATTAATCTCTCTCCTTATCTTTCCATTGAGATTTCAAAAAACCTCATATGCACTAAACGAGGGAGAAAGAGGAGGACGAGAACAACAACATTGCGGCTGCCATCATCAACATCGACATGACCATAGTCATCCTGAGTATTTCTATAGACTTGGTCGTCGTCATCAAGATTGATGATGTTTTTTCTTCCTTTATTTCTGATTCTATTTGTTTCCTTGATTTGGATGGGAGCGATTTCTATTGAGTTCCAGAAAAATTATTAATTTTATTGTTGGAGTGTTTCCTCACTTGAGATATGATCAGTAGCGATCGGATGGGATGATGAAGAATCTGGAGCCATCGTGTTTTTGGAGGATAAAGAGGCGATTTCGATTGCTTATGGATTGTTACTTGTGTTGCGTCCAGTCTCAGATGAAGAACGATTAGCAGTTTTATACAATATTGATGTGTACTATACAATATTGATGTGTATTATATAATTTTGATGCGTATTATACATGTTTGATATGTATTTTTACATATCAATTAGTTGCGAATGAAAAATATAAATTTTTTTATAGATCTTGTATATCTGATGTGCATTACACATTTACGATGTACATTATACATTTTAGATGTGTATTATACATATTTGATTTATATTTTACTCATCTATTGAGCGTGAATAACTAGTGTATTTTTACAAAGAACCATACCAATTCTATTTTACAAAGAACCATACAATCGTTACAAAGAACCATACATTAATTGCTAATATGAGTTGTATGCTACAAAGAACCATAAAAATTTTACAAATGACTGATGAATTTTGAAGGAACCTCGGATTCTATAAAAATTATACAATTAATACAAAAAGAATCATAGATTCTACAAAAAAACATGTTAAGATACAGGCCGATAACTTCAATCAGAGCTACACCTTTTTACCTCGATAACTTCAAAGGTATTATAATAATATAGGTTTCATGTAGGCTACAAAATATTTTTATAATATCATCTGATCTTAATTCGATCAATGTTAATATTTGCTCTTTAACCAATCCAAATTCGTATTTGACGAATATCATATCCGAATTCATATTAGAATATTTATAGATATGATTTTCTTGATCCATATCCAATTTATCTATGTATCAGTGTACGTATTCGATAAAGATGAAGTGAATATGGATATGCAAGTAGTCATATCTGATCCATATGCGATCCTTTTTTATCCCTATATATATCGCAACCAGGATGATGCCAATATAAATGGCAGAGGAAGTTAGAACATCTCAAATACAGTTCCAAATCTAAAATTCACAAATTGTGAGTGGATTGTGAAAGTAAGGGTACTACTTGATATTTTTAGGCAATTTTTGTGGTTATCAACAAGTTTAATTAGACCCAAACTCCATAAGTTGTTGAAGATAGTTTTTCTTCGATAACGATCCTATAATCTAAGCTCGAGAGTTTACAGGGTACTTGATTAGGTAAATATCATCTTCATCTAATTTTCACTTATGGTTCGTTAGCTTTAACTTCCCTAGTTAGATTTGTACGAAGTTCTCTCTATAAAATTTCTTGAATTATGGTCTAAAAAAACCTTTTTCGATTGTTTTTAAAATCTCTTGTGGCTTCATTCAACATGTGCACTTTTCTCCCTTATAATAAAAACCGTGCAGAAGGCTTCTTCTGATGACCTAAGATGATATTGTATGTAAAGTATGAATGGTGAACGAAGGAGAGCAACAATAGACGTGCAAACACGTGTGTATATAAAAATGAAAGCGGATTTTGTTTTAATATTTAATTACAGCCGACTGAAGCAGCCAGATTATATTATAACACCCTTCGATTGTTAAGTTGTTTCAACGGTGCCACGCTGGACCGCCTCCTATCGCGGAGCGGATAAGATCAAAGTGCGCACAACGCGCGTCCACGTAAGCGCCTCCGCATACCCAGAAATAGATACGACCCCTGGCAGCCACTGAGTGGCGTCTCCCATTCGCAGCTGCTCGATCCCGATCCGACGGGTTAAAATATGGGAAGGCCGCTGGGTGCAGGCATGCCACGTCGCATTTCACTCGGTGGGCGATTGCGGCGCTGCTGGGAACTGGAAAGAGATTGGGGTTGTCCACGGTTTTGTGGGCCACGTGGCGACGTAAGCGCCGAGAGCTCCAGATGGAAACCTGACTCGTCAGTAGCGGTCTTCCACCGGTGGATTCCGGAATCCGCCATTGTTCCAGGGGTCCCACTTAATCCACTACCGCTGCCGTTTTGAAGTTTTCTGATTAAGCAAATAGTTGTTGTTTGACTAATGTCCGGTGATTTCTGCAGAAACCCGGACTGCTTAGAGCGCACGTGCGTTTTTGGGTAAGAAAAGTTAGCGTCAAGAGAATAAGCTTCATTCGGTATCAGTACTTATGAGATAATTCAATATAATCAAAAATGGAATAAGTATGATACAATTAATAGGGATTTTAACACGTGTCCATTTTATGAACTTTCTCAGTAATACACGTGCCGTCACCTATTTCATAGTTACACAGTGGTCCCTACAAAATCTCTTTGTCGTTTATATCTCTATATCAAATAATTACATATAACACAAAAGATTAACATGGTCGTTTTAATAAACAACCCTTAAATTATAACATATTACTTATTTATCATCTTCTTTGTTCCACCTTCTTTCATCCGCACCTTCCTATGTCCTTACCATACTCCCTCCCTCTGTCATTCCCTCCCCCAACCTCATGATTGCAAAAGCACCCAATGAGTATTGTTGAATCCTATTTAATTTAATCTTGTAGACGGAGTCTTATTTATTTTAGGATTTAAAGTTATATTTGATTTAGGATTCAAAGTCCTATTCATTTTGGGATTCAAAGTCCTATTTACTTCAGTATTTGAAGTCATACTTGTTTTAGAATTTATTTATGTGGGATGAGTTACTATATAAACCTTCATAGGGTTAGTACTTTTGAATCATCCCTATGTACTTCAGTTGTTCCACTATATTAAAAGAGATCCACCGTTGTCACCAAGAATGTAGCCCAGTTACCGGTGAACCTTGCAAATCAGTGTATCCTCATATTTGTTTGATTGATCGTTTGTGTGTATTCTACTTCTATGATTCACAACAAACTACATCAGAGCATCGGGTTCCGTAATGATCATCAACCAACATGACGTCGTACAATCTAAAGATAGAGAAGTTCATTGGGAGGAATATATTCAATCTATAGCGGATCAAGATGTGTGCGCTTTTGACGGAATAAGGCATTTGGGCGTCGTTCGACCAAGGGAGGGAGAAGGTACTCGAAGTTTCCGAGTTGATGGTGCAGGAAGAGAAAGCGCACTTGACGATCATGTTGTATCTGGCAGAGGTCGCCAATAAGGATTCCTCGGTCGGTCTGTGATTAGACTCGAAAGTCTTTACATGATGAAGTTTTCGACGAACAAATTGATGAAAGAAATGTCTATTCTCTCTATGATTGCAAGATGGTATGTCTCTTAAAGAGCATATATACCGTTCAAATACATTTTTGACAAATTTAAGAAACATAGATATTAAAATTGAAGATGATGACGCTGCTTTGATTTTGTTGATTTCTCTTTTGCTCTGGTATGAGAATTTTGTTCAGTCATTATTGTGGGAAGAGAAGAGATAGCCCTAAAGGAAGTTCGCGCAAGTTTGCATATACGTGAACTTCGGCAAATGACTCATAAGAAGAAAGACTCTGATGATGTAGGTTTCGTTATGACTCATGAGTCATGTTGCTTCTGACTACGTGAAATAGAAGTCCAAGTCGAAGAATTACAATTCTTGGGACATATGTAATTACTACAAGGAACCTAGACATTTGAAGGAAGGTTGTGCAAAGAAGGACACAGTTGCTGCAATGGCTCAAGGAGGTGGAGATTTTGAAGATGATTTGATCCTCTCATCACAGATCAGAAGGTCACCGACAACACATGGATTCTTGACTCATGATGTTCTTACCATATGATGGCAATGAAGATTGGTTCTACAATTATGATAAGATAGATGATGGAAACATCATCATGGGGAATGACGACCGTGTAAGATTTGTAGGAATTGATTCTGTAAAGATCAAGATGCATGATGGAGTTACGAGGATGGTGATAGAAGTTCTCCATGTTCCTGATCTGAGAAAAAACTTGTTATTCCTTCGAGTCTTGGACTATAAAGGAAACATGGGTATTTGTCATCAAGGGCAAAAAGCAAAAATCATGTATGAGAAGTTCAAATGTTGTTTGGACTTGCTCAATGTCTACAGTTGGAAACAACCCTAATGAGGGGTTGACAGCGGCACGATGAAGCTTGGCAAAGCTTCTCATATTTCAATTCAAGGTAGAGATTGTTAATATGCCTTGAATCTTCTTTAAGTTTGTAGATGAAGTCATATTTGTTATGAGACTCAAAGTCATGTTTGCTTTAGGATTTGAAGTCTTCTTTGTTTTCATATTTATTTGTGTGGGAGAAGGTACTATATAAACCTCTATAGTATTACTGTTTTAATTCATCCTTTGTACTTTAGTTGTTCTACATATTAGCAGAGATCCACCACCACCACCAAGGATTAGCCTAGTTATGGGTGAACCTTTTAAACATGTGTCTTCGTGATTGTTTGATTGATTGATTGTACGTATTCCACTTCTGCAATTTGCAACAAGTGTCGTCAATCTTCGTTTTTTCCATGCCAAATTTTGTTTCTTACGAGTTGCAATGGAGGAGAAATGGATGGGTATTTACTTAAGGGGACAATACGAGGACGAGGGAAGATGGGAGGACTTATTGAAGATGGTGGTCATTTGGAGCTCGGTGGAAGTGGATTCTCTAGTGGTAGATGGTTAATGGGTTCGATGCTAAAAGAAGGTACAAAGAGCATGAATTTAGGTGGAGAGAATCTAGATTTTGTATACTGTAGTTAGGCTTATACACATTATGTGGGTATATTTTCTAATATTATGTTGGTATTTTTACAATGCCATCAATAAAGCATAGATAATTTACCTACCCCTCAATGAACCAAATTGGTAGTGACCCTCTCAAATGGGCTTTAGTCTCTTCTAGATTATTAGGTGAAAAGACGTAATATAATTGCGCTCTCACCATCTTTAGTCTTTTCCAGAATAGGTTAGTAGTGAGTAAGAATCGGGAGTATCATGCGATGATGGTCTCATGCTATACCACTTTACACATAGTTAGACTACCTCTGCTCATTGCTTTGGTCGGTAAAGTACATAACTGGGTCTTATCGGATCTCATCGAGATTTCTGCAAACTTCAATGATGACGAAGAATCTCATTTAATGGAGGTTAGCGAGGGAAACCTCAAGGTCATAGGATGGAATATTCTCGTGCCTTATGAGATTTGTTTGATTTTATTCTCCCACCACATATACTAAGAGGTTAGTGTCAAATCCTTTTGAAATTCTAATGTCTGTTTAAATCTGAATCTTAGAGATGTAGTCGTGAAAGAGATATCCAAGTAGTGGGGGATCGATTTTTTCTTTCCTGTCGCCAACTCCAATTGGGTTATTCTATGGCACATAGTATTGAAGAAGTCTGATATTAAGATTGTGATCAATGAGGGGGAGATGAGATCTTGACCAGAGTGCATACATCCTGTCATGCTTTTATGGACTATATGTGCTTTAATCAAGCCACCAAGAAGGACCACTTCTCGTCTCCCTTTATAAATCAGATCGTCGAAAGACTAGCGGATACAGGTTTCTCCTACTTATTGGATAGGTGTTCTGGATATAACCAGGTAGCTATATCACTTGAGGACAGGGACAAGACGATGTTTGCCTCAATTTTTGGAAAGTATGCTTTCAAATAGGTACCCTTTATTTTATGTAACACTTCCCTACATTCTAGAGGTGCATGTTGTCATTTTTGCGGAGATGGTTAGCGACATTCTTGATGTCTTCATGGATGACTTCTTGATCTATGAGGATGATTTTGACACATGTCTTATTAGTATAGACTAAGTGCTAGAAAAGTGCTCATACATGAATCTGGTTTTATCTTGGGGGAAGCCATTTTATGCTGATCTCAGGGGATTGTAGTTGGTAATGTCATCTCTAACAATGGCATGGAGGTTAACCCGACCAAAGTGGAGGTCATCAAGAAGCTCTCTCCACCATCCCATAATAATAAAAAAATAAAAATAAAATAAAAATCACAAAAAATAAAACACCCATAAAATAAGAAAATCAGCGCTTCATTAAAATCAAATAATTGATTACACTTAAGAAATTCTTCACAAATCCTAGCCATCCTGAGAAAGTCTGTACATACCCTAGACCCACACACTCCATCACTTTCCACTATACATCAACATAAAGGAGTATAAGTGTAGCAATCAATTTCTATGAGTTACATATAACACTAATTAAGGCATAAAACCCTACTTCTAAAACTTGTAAAAATCATTTTTAGTCAAAAGTTGATGGTACTTTACGTACCAACTTTACGATGTGATTCACAGCACTCGGTAAACTACCGCCTTTGTAAAAGAAGGCTAGTGACGAGTCCGGATTAGCCTATGTTAAAATATAGTGTCGTGTATTATCGTTCGCTTAAAAATTATTTGTCTTTTCGTTGTAGGCGGCAATCGGAATCGGTCAAGAAAATAACCACAATTATTTAGTCAATTTTTAATCGTATAGTTTTATGTTTATTTTACTTGGGCAAGTCCCAAGGTCGAACACAAGGAGGCAAAGGAACAACTTAGAATTATGTCTATCAAAGTTTGTGCGCGGTTTTCAAGGCGGACTTTTTTTTTGTAATGCAATTAGGGATGCAATATGCAATTTTGGCCTATTTTAGGGACAAAAATGTAAATGTTGATAAACGATGTCTGAAAATTATGAAACTTGGGCATGATGATGAGTATGATGAAATGAATGCACTATAATTTTTTTGGAATTTTTGAATACAAGAAGATTTTTTATGAATTTTAAATGCAAAAAAATGAATTTCAATATTTAATTATAATAAATATTAAACCTAATTATTTTCAAGAGATAAATTATCTAAGTTCTCAT